>JAQOOB010000007.1:13056764-13177690 GCA_029721495.1 Citrus inodora
GTTAAAAGTTAATCAAGGTCGAAGTATATCAGTTTGAACAACAACCAAGTTGTTTGGTTCCGTAACAAGAGACTTCTCTAATTCAGAGTCAATTTTAGAGATTGATCTTATTAGGAATTTGTTGTCAGGTACTATTGAAGATTTGTTGGACCAGTGGATTAATCTTACTCAGCCAGTTTTCTCTAATAATAATAATCTCTTTAGTTCAATTCCAGCCATTGATGTATCTTGATCTCCAGTCCAGTAATCTCAAAGGTATAATGCAAATGAGAGAGTGAAACTCATAGAACTTGATGGAGCTTTATGCATCTAGTAATTTGTTAGGAGGTTCTCTTCTTGGGAAGATTGGTAACATTGTTGCTACAGAGGGTCATTCTTAGTAACAATTTGCTATGGGGGCCTATATGTAAAGGAATTGGGAATCTCAGAGGTCTTCAAGTCCTTAATTTGAATTTAGTTTTTTTTTGTGGGATCATTCCACTTGACCTTGAAATAAATTTTAATGTTGACATTTTTTTATTGAAATGGGATAGCTTTCTGGGCCATTGGCTTCTTCGCTTGGAAAGTTTAAACAAATGGACTTTTGTAATAACTATTTCGTTGGCAGAATCCCACCATAGCAACAACTTTTTTCTGGTTCCATCCCAAGATAATTTTCTAATGCAAAGTCACTTGTGGAGATTGATCTCGATTGTAATTTTCTTTCTACAACTAGTGATGATGTGTTTTTAGAAGCATACTAATCTTATTCGGCCGGTTCTAGTTTATAGTCACATCTATGCTTTTAATTTTTGAATCTTCAATTGTTGGTTCTTGATCTTGATTTTAACAATTTCACTACTAAAATACTAGTGAGTTTGTGGAATTCAATAAATTTGATAGAGTTTTATGTAATGAATCATCTTACTCAGCGTCATACGAGTGTCGCACGTGAGATTACTTAAATACTATAAGCCTACAATGTATACATTTTTTCCCATTTTATAATTGATCATCGCCTGAAAAGCTATTCCAAATGACATTGGCCGTCTATTCAAGCTTGAAACCTTATCACCCTTTTCCAACATTTTTCACTAGGAAATCTAACCTAAGCTTGGGAACTTGACTACTTGAGACATTTCGAGACTCTCGATTAATCTATTAATGGGTTGAAGAGGACTATTCCATGAATTGGCTCAATCGTAGTACTTTGTACCCAAGTGACAATCTTCTCTCGGGCTCACTCCCTGAAATGAATTAGCTTTCTGGACCATTACCAATGCCCCTGCGTTAATCTCCCTAGTTGAAAAAAATTCGACCTCGAGTTTTGATCATTTTCTTCATGATAAGGAGACAAGTCTGATATGTTTAATGTTGACGAAACACCATAGCCTTCTGGTAGCTCAATCTTATAAGCATTATCACTAATGCGTTGCAACACTTTAAATGGTCCATTAGCCCTTGGCCTAAGCTTAGCATACTTCCCAAGTGGAAAACGATCTTTTCTAAGATGAACCCAAACCAAATCTCCTTCTCGAAACTTAGCATGTTTTCGATGCTTGTCTGCAGATTTTATACTTCTCATTTTGCTTCAATATTCTATCTCGAACCTGTTCATGCATCTTCTTGATACTTTTATAGCGTTATTCAGCCTCTCCACTAAATTGATGATCAGTCAAAAGTGGAGCCAAATCCAAAGGAATGATTGGATTCTTGCGATAAACTACTTCAAAGGGACTTGGACCAGTAGTTTGATATATGAAGTGATTGTAAGCAAATTCAATCTGAGGCAAAATAAGATCCCATTGACGAATGTTCTTGCCCACATAACTTCTCAAGAGATTTCCCAAGCTTCGATTCGTCACTTCAGTCTAACCGTCAGTTTGAAGATGATGAGAAAAGCTGAATTTAAGTGTGGTTCCCAACTTCTTCCAAAGAGTACGCCAAAAGTGACTCAAAAACTTTGAATCCCGATCAGAGACAATGGTTTTTAGAATTCCAAGTAGCTTCACAATCTCCTTGAAGTACAAATCAGCCACATGAGAGGCATCCAATGTCTTGTTACACAAAACAAAATGAGCCATTTTTGAGAATCGATCAACCACCACCATGACAGAGTCTTTGTTTCTTTGAGTTCTTGGCAACCCAACAACAAAGTCTAGACTAACATTTTCCCAAAGAGCTTCAGGGACTAGTAAAAGATTGCATAGGTCTGTGCTTTGACCATGAGCTTTGGCAATATGACAGATTATACACCTCTGCACATGAGGCACAACATCTTTATCCATCTTTGGCTAATAGAAATTACCTTGCAAGCAAGCTAACGTCTTATCCCTTCTAAAGTGACCTCCAACAGTACTGCCATGTGCCTCCATGATAATAGATTCCCGTAAAGAACACTGAGGAATACATAAACGATTCCCCTTGAAAAGAAAGCCATCATGCAATTGGTACTGTTCGTATGATCCATTCTCACATTCTCTCCAAATCCTGCCAAAGAAAGAATCATTCTTGTATAGCACTTTTAAAATTTCAAAGCCTACAAACTTCACTTGCATAAAAGAAAGCAAGGAATATTTTCGACTTAAAGCATCAGTCACAACATTCTGAGCACCCGATTTATGCTTGATAGTAAAATTATAAGCTTGAAGAAATGCCACCCATCCGGCATGTTTTCTACTAAGCTTCTGCTAACTATTGATAAACTTTAGTGCCTCATGATCGGAGAAGAGAATAAATGGCCTTGAAAGAAAATATTGACTCCAATGGTTCAAAGCTCGACAAATAGCATACAATTCTTCGTCATAAGTTGAGTATTTTCTGCAGGTGTCATTCAATTTTTCACTAAAGAAAGCGACTGGTTTCCTTTCTTGGCTGAGTACAACACCAATTCCCGTATTAGAGGCATCACACTTAACTTCAAACACCTTGCCAAAATCTGAAAGTGAAAGAATAGGCGCTTCAGTCACCTTTCTCTTAATGATTTCAAAACTCTCTTGTGCCTCTTTAGTCCATTTGAAACCTTCTCCTTTTAAGCATTCAGTTACTGGAGCAACAATTGTACTGAACCATCTGATAAATCGTCGATAAAAAGAAGCAAGACCATGAAAACTTCGGATGTCATGTAGCCACTTAGGAATTGGCCAGCTCAAAATGGCCTCCACCTTGCTTGGATCCATTTTAATTCCATCTTTCGATACAATATAACCCAAAAAGACAAGGCTATCAGTGAAGAACCTGCACTTTTTCAAGTTGACATAAAGCTTTTGATTTCTCAAAATCTCGAAGACTTGGCGAAGATGCTCCAAGTGTTGTTTTTCATCTTGGCTGTACACAAGGATGTCATCAAAATACACAACAACAGATCTACCAATCAGAGGCTTAAAAATGTGGTTCATCAGCCGCATGAAAGTGCTTGGGGCATTTGATAGACCAAATGGCATAACCATCCATTCATAAAGTCCATCCCTCGTTTTGAAGGCCGTTTTCCATTCGTCACCAGGTCTCATTCTGATTTGATGATAGCCACTTCGAAGATCAATCTTAGAAAAAATTGTAGCACCATATAACTGGTCTAGAAGATCGTCAAAGTTTGGAATAGGAAAACGATAATTAATCGTTATCTTATTCACTGCTCTGCTGTCAACACACATACGCCAAGACCCATATTTCTTTGGTACCAATAAGGCAGGAACAACACAAGGACTTTTGTTTTCTCTCACCAACCCTTTCCTTATAAGCTCTTCAACTTGCCTCTGTAATTCTTCGTGCTCCTTTGGATTCATTCGATAAGCCGCTTTATTTAGTAGCGAACCCAGAATAAGATCAATGCAATGTTGAATGTCCCTCATGGGAGGGAAGCCATGTGGTAATTCTTCTGGAACAACATCGGAGAATTCTTCAAGAAAATACTTCATAATCAAAGACGACTTATTACTATCTTCAGTTTCCTCAAACACCACCAGCACGTAACTTCACTACCCATTTTCAATTCTTTTTTACAATCTGAAACAGTCAGCAAATTATTTTCCACTCCTCTGATAGGTTTAGAACTTTTCTCTACCTTTGAAGGACCCAAAATGACTTTACTTCCATCTTTAATGAAAGTATAAGTATTCCTATAACCATCATGAGCAACCCTTCTTTCGTACTGCCAAGGACGACCCAAAAGCAAATGACATGCATCCATAGGGACAACATCGCACCAAACTTCATCTTTATATTTATTCCCAATAGAAAATGAAATAAAGCATCGTGTGTTTACCTCTATCTCATTTCCTTTTTTAAGCCAAGAAAGTTTATAAGGCTGAGGATGCTGCTCCGTTTTGAGCATCAACTTCTTCACCATTTTAGTTGCTACCACATTCTCAAAACTGCCACTATTAATAATGACATTACATACCTTTCCATGACAAGTGCATCTGGTGTGAAAGATATTCTTTCTCAGCCAATCTTCCCCAACTTCACAAACAATACTCAAACTC
Organism: Citrus inodora; assembly: GCA_029721495.1. Lineage (NCBI taxonomy): Eukaryota > Viridiplantae > Streptophyta > Magnoliopsida > Sapindales > Rutaceae > Citrus > Citrus inodora. The sequence continues at coordinate 13,061,228 of JAQOOB010000007.1, forward strand.
TTTTGAATAACTAGAGAGTTTCCATTATCAACATATGTAACTTCTCCATCTTCAACATCCTTTTCGACAATAAGATTCTCATGATCTTCCGCATCATTATCATTGATTTCCTCTTCAACAAGGGCAACCACCCTACGATTAGGACACTCAGAAGCAATGTGCCCATAACCATGGCATTTAAAACATTGACGAGAACTAGCATTCGAACCACTTGCTCGTTGTTTAGATCCTTCCCCGATATAATTCCTCGTAATTTTCTTTGCAGTAGAATTCGAACTAGAATTATGCTTAGAACAGAGCCACTCCCTCGATTGACATCACGAACTGTGAACCGAATACCCCCACCACGAGCATCTTTTTGTTGTTTTTCCACCTTAAGAGCAAGTCTGCATACATCACTATAAGTCCAATATGGTTGGAGCTGGACCACATTACCAATCTCAAGTTTTAAACCACTCAGATAGCGTGCGATCGTGTGCTATTCCGCCTCCACTAAATCACACTTCATCATTAGGTTGTCGAACTCTGTTGTATAGTCTTCCACTGACAATTCCTTTTGCTTGAAGTTGTGGAACTTAAGGTAGATATCTTGCGTGTAGTTATCGGGCAAAAATTTTCACTTAAGCTCTTTTTCATTTTCTCCCAAGTAACAATTTTCCTCCGTCCCTCTCGTTCCCTTTGCCACTTAAGATTTTCCCACCATAAAGAAGCATACTTTTTAAGTTTAATGGCAATGAGTTTCACTTCGCGATCTTCAGGCACATCTCTGTATTCAAAAATGCGTTCAACAATATTAAGCCAATCAACAAACTCATCTGGTTGCATTCTTCCTTCAAATTCAGGAATTTCGACCTCGAAGTCGAAAGGCTGATAAGAATCGCGATGCCTATGAGTTCGAGAACGAGAAGAAAATTCACTATTGGAGCTTTGTTCCTGATAGAAGGGATTATAATCTACCCCGTCATTGATTGAGCCTTCTTCTTCCGAACTACCATTAGGAGCAGCTTCTCGAGTTCCTTCCAGGTGTTGTGATCGTCGTTGAAGCTATTCTACTTGTCTTTTAAGATCATCCCTTTCTATATCACCCAAGTCCCTCTCACGAACAGGAGGCTCTGCAACTCTTGCATTACGCCGACGTCGTTGAGCCATAAATTTTGAGAACCCAAAGCTCTAATACAAATTTGACACCAGACACAATAGATGAGAAAACACAACATCACACACTCAAGAAATCACAAGCTCACCACCACAGCAAACAACAAAAGGATACAGAAAAATTCTCCACCTAAAGTTGTTAAGCTAAGGATACAGGGCTTAAAAATACTCACCACTCAATGGCATCCACCAAAGAGATACAGAGTTTGATAATAACTCAAAGTTCATCCGATTCCCAAAATTAATCTCTATCTTTTGGTTACAACTACATAAGCTTAAATAACTTTCTTGGAACGATACTCCAAGCATAGATATACTACAAAGACACCCTTCAAATGACTTGACTTCAAAGATCAACATTAAAGCTAGACATTAATAAAACATTGGTATGCTTAAAACACAGCAAAGAACATTAAAAAAAGTCCAAGTCCCGAAATATTCTTCTTGACTCAAAACTGAACAGTCTGCACTTAACTTATCATAACTTACTGTAAAAAACTCCAAATTTAGATTAGTAAAATTTTTTAGAAAGCTAACAGAAATATCGTTCCAATGATGTATGGCTCGAAAATGATATTCAATTTGTACTTTGGATCAAGCAATGCCATCTTATGACATGCCATCAATTTTCTGAATATAAACATGACATTGCATGTGCGTGGCTGTTTTCTACGACATTTGATCTATGGTGTGAATTTACAAACGACTTGTCATACAACGATTTAAATAAATTTTATTTATTAACTTATTATTATAAATTAAATAATATTTAATATCTAAAAATAAATAAATTAATAATATAATATTTAACTTTATAAATAAATTAATATTATAATATTTAGTTTTCTTCTAAGTTGAATAAATTAGTCTGAGTCTAATCCAGTATTCAGAAAATATAAGACAATATTAAATATAACTTAGTGTAATTTATTTAATCGAAGTGAACAACAATAATTATTGAAGAACTCAATGAGTGATGATACAAATGATTGGATATGTAGAGGAACTGTGCATTAAGAAGTCGTGGAGGAAATTCTACAAGTAGATCGCATTGCGCTTGCTAAATGCGTCAATCAATGCCTAAAATTTCACACAATTTTATTATATATACGGGGTTTTTCTTTCTTTAATTAGACATTCAGTTTCCACTTTGAGATATTTTTGTCTTTATATTAATTGAATGTGGATAATTATCTTTGGATCAATCAAACTTCTGTTGTCCTTGCCTAAACAAAAATGTTAGGCCCATTAATTCATCGTGTTTTAATTTTGTGTTGCGTATTCTCAAGTCATGCCATTGCCCATCAGTTGGTATACATAGTCCATGGACTTACATATCTGTCTTAAAATGTGTTTATGCCAAATTTGTTACTAACGTCTAGTACTGAAAATGTCATTAGCAATAATGAAAAGTGGTACTAGGAGCGAAAACTGATGAGTGTTGTCAGTAATACTTGTTGCAATGTATGACGACACCTATAATTCTTATATTTTGATTTAAGTACTTATTTAATTTTTATATTGTAAAAAATTACCTCAAGAAACCCCTGTTGTTAAATACCTTATATTCTTACCCTTGTATTTTTCTTTACTTTTAAAATAATACCCTTATAACAATATTCTAACCTTCTTGATGATATTAATGAAAAGAAAAAAAATGTTAATATGTCAAATTAACCTTAGAAGTAATTTAAAAATTTTCACAAATTTTTATGTTGTTATTTTATAAAAAATCTAATGTATATAAAAGTAAAATAACTATTAGTAAAATTGTTGCAATGATATTAAATATTGCTTTAAGTTGGTTGATATTAATTTATTTATAAATTAGTTATTATTTATTAAAAAGATTGTTGTAGAGGTACAAAAAATACTAGTTCTTTATACTGATATTTATTAATTTGCTAATCAATTTTTTATAGATTAATTAATTAATATCAAGAATATTATTGCAAAAGTAAAGAAAAAGTAAGGGTAAGAATATAACATATTTAACTATAACGGTATTTTGAGATACTTTTTAAAATATAGAGACCAAGCAGGTATTTAAGTCAAAATATAATGACTAAACGAGCATTTATCTTATATTATAATAAGTTACTTTTTGTTAAAGCTAAATACCATCAACTAATAAATAATCACTTAATTTAAGGCCAATTTGGTTATGTTGTATCATTAAAAATAACTGTTGTTAGTTGTATTATAGAAATAATTAGATGTGAAGAGAAATAGTTAATCATTTAGTAAAATTCGATATAAAAAGTGTTATAAGTTTTAAAAGTCATATGTGTTTGGTAAATTTTACTGTTAAACTGATGTAAGAATGTAAGTAATTAAAATAGACTTAATTTTGAATAAAAATTGTTTACACATTTATATAAAAAAAATTTATTATGCATATGTAATAATTGATAATTTATTATACCAAAGAGAAAGAGAGCATATACCACAAATAAACTCAGAAAAGAGAACGGGAAAAAGGAGGACGAAGGCAACCATTTGAAGCTTTTGTGATGGCATCTTTAACTTATGCTTCAAATTCTTACAACGCTTCAACATTAGGGGAGCATCTGGTTATTTATATTGTGATGATGACTATTTGTCTGCTTGTTTGTTCCTTTTTTTTTTTTTCGTTCTTTCTTTTTTGTGAAAATAATTGGGAGAAACATGTGTTGCATATAGAAAAGTGAGGAACTTGGTAGAGGGCCCTTGTCGCCAATCCCCCCCCCCCCCCCCCCCCAAAAAAAAGAAAAAAATATGCGACTGAATTGAAAATTTACCAATTCTGTGCATACATATTTTACTATTACCCTTCTCAATTTTATATGTTTTATGTTATCTACAATTAGCCTACTCACATTTATGGCTTCTGACCTGTGGTCCTTGTCGAATTGAAAATCTAATTCCTCCACGATATATAAATTAATAGTAATGTTTTACTTATTTAGTTGGGATACTTAATTTATATCCCAATTGATATGATAAATAATGGAGTAAAAATTCATTTAGTCTTTATATTATGAGGTTAGTGTCCGTTTAGTCCCTATATTTTTTAAAATACCTCAAAATATCTATGCTATTAAATTATTGACACAATTGCCATTATCTTTGGTTCCTTCTAACTTATTTTTATAATATTACCTTATTACAATAATATTTCTTTTTTTAGACATTATTAAAAAGAAAAAATAAATTACCAGTTTAACACTAAAAAAATAAAAAAATAAATATTAATTTTTGTGGAACACTCTCCTGAGGAGTTAAAATATTACTTTTTTTTAAAAAAAATTGGTAATCTAATTTTTTTTACAATATTAATTTTTTGTACGTACATGAGTTTCCACAAAAATTAATATATACCTTATTTGTTTTTATTTTATTTTTGGGTTTAATTTGATATTCTAATTTTTTATTAATATTAAAAAAAGAAACATTACAGTAAGAGTATAATATTGTAAAAGTAAGCTAAAAGAAATAAAAAATAATGGCATGAGTATCAATATTTAGCAACAATGATGTTTTGAGGTGTTTTTAAAAATATAGGGATTAAATAGGCACTAATCTCATAATATATGGACTAAACAAGATTTTACCCTAAATAATGTGTAGACTGATTAGTTTAAGTGATAGATAATCATTAAATCTTATTATTTTTAATTCAAATAATAATAATTTTTTTTATGACACATCAGCTGGGATACAAGCTAAGTATTCCAACTAAATAAGAATAGCATCACTCATAAATCAATATGATAGGAAGAGTCAGATATTGAATTTATATCCGAATACTATTAAAGGCCTATAGCATTAATTATTAATGGGAATAACATTAGCATATAAATTATAACTCTTTTTTATGCCAAAGACAATTCAATGTTCGTTGGTCAACGAATGTGTATTTGCAAATCTAGCCATTAAATAAATTTACGTTGCATGAAGGTTTGGTTTTTGTTGCTGTAGGTGTTTCCGCGTATGGAATAAAATTACATATGATTGACTACTCACTTGCCAAAAGATCGATACTGATAAAATAACTAAAAAGATGATGAAGCAGTACTTCAAGGGAGCATATAAGCATGTACGAAAAGGCGAAGAATAAATTGAGCTCAACTATTTTCTACGTACAAAATTGTATCAATATAAGTTTGTTGTACACGGATATGCTGTAGAAACTTTTACATGGAAGCACTTAAAAACAACAAAAATTACATGTTTTCTGTCTTGCCATTTTTATTTTATATTTTAATTAGTCTGATAGCAACTTAATTCTCCTTTCATCCATATAAGTAAAGTTCGAACTGAATACATTTTTTACCACCCTAGCCCAGAAAATTTTTATTAATGAAGCATCTTTTGTAAAAGGAATTCAAATGAATATTACTTGTTGGATAATTAACAAATAAAACACACAAAACACACACTATTTTATTTCTTCAACAACACTCCTCACCAATTACAACTCTTATTTTTCACTCTCTACACCTTAGAGATTTTGCTACTTCATTTGATGATTAAACCAAAGGGGAGAAGGGGTATTTATACATGAAACAAACTAATCACAACCATTCATTTATTCAACTAATACACAAATCCTCACTATTCATTAAAACCTACCACTCACCTACTTCACCAACCACACCTAACACACCTAACACAAATAATTCAAACCTCATCAACCATACCTACTCATGGAACCTTCCATGAGTTGGGCTTGATTTATTCATCTTGGATCAAGTTTATGATCCAACACCTCCCCTTAAACTTGATCCTGTTGAAATACAAGTGTGCAACCCAAGAGGGGGGGTGAATTGGAATTTTAAAACTTATCCTAGCAAATCCACACAACAAGCAATCTAATGTCTTAATAAAACTTGAAAACAATAAGTTCAATAAAAGCACAATAAATAAAGAGTAAGAGAGAAGAGAAACAAACACACGAATTTTTACGTGGTTCGGCAATCCCCGCCTACGTCCACGCCTCCAAGCTCACCCGCTTGAGGATTTCACTATCCAAGCCTTTCCAAGGCTTCAAGCTTTTACAATTGACTTCAAGGTGTCAATGAACCTTTACAACAAGAGATTATATCCCCAATCTCTTTACCCCAAGTGTTTCCCACACTTGTAATCTCACAATTTGAGAAATGAAAAATACAACACTCAATCTCTCTTTAAGAGTGGATATACAAATGAAGATCAAAGATGATTCAACAAAAATATGATTTACGAAATGGAAGCTCAATATATGTTGTGTGATCTTGTTTTTCCTTGCTTGGATTCCCAAAAATGAATTGGCTTTGAGTTTATATAGTTTGAGCTCAAAAACTAGCCGTTATGCACTTGTTAGCCCGAAAACGGTTAAAGGTTAACTTATAAACGGTTAACCGTTTCGCTGGTCAAAAGTTACCGTTGGGCCAAATTTCAAATAAACGGTTAACCGTTTCAGTAAACGGTTCACCGTTAGTTTCCAGTAACCTGCAAAACAAATTTGGCTTAACCATTCTCAATAAACGGTTCAAGGTTAAAATAAACGGTTAACCGTTTTCAGTAAACGGTTCACCGTTTTGTTCCAGAATCATCATTTTAACAAAACTGGACAAAACATACTTTCTGGACGTTATCGGTTAGCCGTTAAAAAATAAACGGTTAGCCGTTTGCTACAGTGACTGCTACAGTGACTGCTACAGTGAAAGTCGTTTTCTACAGTGATGGCTACAGTGAAATTATTTGCTAAATTTGCAGTTTGACCCCAAAACTTTATGAAACTATATTATGACCCAAAATGTTATGAAAATTTACAAATAGGTCCAATTTCAGAATTTTAAAATAATACTTTATTAATCTCAAAACTTTCTGAAATTATGATATAGCCCAACATGCTATGACACTTTTCAAATAAGTCCTTCTCCAAGATTTCAAGCAATACTTGTTGATTTCAAAGTTTTCAAAATTCTTTCAATTAAATCATAACTTGAAAAACAACCAATTTCATAAAATCATTTTTCCATTAAATATAAAACCTTTATAATATGAAAATAATGATTTATTTAAAAAGAAAATAATTTGAGCTTAAAAGATTAATCATTCTTAATCTTGTTTGTTATCATCAAAATCAACATTATGTAAACATATATGTTAACACCTGTGACACCAAGCAAACTTCTGAATCTTACAAAGTCTTCTTGCTTGAGTGGCTTAGTGAAGATATCAGCTGCTTGATCTTGTGATTTTACATACTTAATTTGTACTTCTTTTCTTGCAATACACTCTCTTATGAAATGATAGCGAGTGTCTATGTGTTTACTTCGATCATGAAAGACTGGATTCTTGGATAGGGCAATTGCTGATTTGTTATCAACACAAATCTCGGTTGGCTCTTCTTGTGTCAAACTCAACTCCTTCAGCAAATTTCTGAGCCAAATTGCATGACAAACACTTGATGTGGCAGCTACATACTCAGCTTCACAAGTGGATAGCGTGACAATTGGTTGCTTCTTTGACATCCATGTGAAAGCAATATCTCCCATGAAGAACACAAATCCTGTGGTGCTTTTCCGATCGTCTACATCTCCACCCCAATCACTATCGCTATATCCAACAAGCTTGTAGTCATTAGAAAATGAGTAAAACAAGCCGAAATTAATTGTACCTTTGATGTAGCGAAGGATTCTTTTTGCAGCTTTAAAATGAGTGGTCTTTGGATTCTCCATGTATCGACTCACAAGTCCAACAGCATAAAGGATATCTAGTCTTGTGCATGTCAAATAACGTAGGCTTCCAACCAAACTTTTAAAGAATGTTGGATCTATATCTTCACCTTCATCATGTTTGGATAATTTAACTCCGCATTCCACTGGCGTGTTTATAGGCTTACAATCATTCATTTTGAACTTCTTGAGAATCTCTTTTGCATAGCTTTCTTGGGAGATAAATATGCCTTCTTCCTTTTGCTTGACTTCAATGCCGAGGTAATATGCCATTAGTCCGATGTCAGTCATCTCGAACTCTTTGATCATCACTCTCTTGAACTCTTCAAACAAGCTTGGATTACTTCCAGTGAAGATGAGATCATCCACATACAGGCACACAATCAAAATATCTCCATCTTTTTCTTTGACGTAGAGAGCATGTTCATATGGGCATTTGGTGAAGCTTTTCTCTTGAAAATACTTGTCAATTATGCTATTCCATGCCCTTGGTGCTTGCTTTAACCCGTAAAGAGCTTTTTTCAATCTCAAAACTTTGTCTTCATGTCCGTTCACCACATAGCCGAATGTTTGTTCGATGTAAACTTCTTCTTCAAGGAATCGATTCAAGAAAGCAGACTTCACATCCATTTGAAAAATCTTCCATTTGTTCTGAGCAGCCAAAGAAATAATAAGTCTAATAGTTTCATGTCGAGCTACAGGAGCAAATACCTCGTCATAGTCTATGCCAGCCTTTTGACTATAGCCTTTTAAGCCTCGCCTTGTGCCTTTCAATTTCTCCCTTCGCATTTCTTTTTGTTTTATACACCCATTTGACACCGATCGCCTTGTGACCTTTTGGAAGAGTAGTAAGTTCCCAAGTATCATTATTCACAATGGCTTTGATTTCTTCATCCATTGCAATTCTCCACTTCTCATCTAGTGCAGTTTCTTGGAAGTTGACTGGCTTATAATCAGCAAAGAGGCAAAAGAGAGTGAGATTATCATGTCTCTCAGTTACCTCATAGAGATCTTGGAGACTTCTTATACGTTCTTCGGTTCTTTCATTTAAGAAAGACGGTGGTGAATCTCCGCATGTGGTTGGTGCTGGTGAGATAGGTGGAGTGGCAGGCTCTTGTTGTTCGTCTACTTGTTTTATCTGAGTATGATCATCTTCTTCAATGGGAAAGAAGTTGAAGTCATCCACACCAGAGCCAAAATCCCATTCTCCTTCTTCATCAAAAATTACATCTCGACTGATCACGATCTTCCCGTTGTTTGGATTGTAAAGCTTGTATCCTTTGGAGTTGTTGTCGTAGCCGATGAAGATGAACTCCTCACTTTTGTCATCCAGCTTGGTTCTACTTTCATCTGGTACATGTACATGGGCAATGCTTCCGAAAACTCTTAGATGGGTGATGCCGGGTTTTCTTCTACTCCAAGCTTCTTATGGCGTCTTGCCCCACACGCTTCTTGTTGGAGATCGATTGGATAAGTAGACTGAACATGCAACTGCTTCAGCCCAAAATTCTTTAGGTAGCCTCTTACTCTTAAGCATGCTTCTTGCCATGTCGAGGATGGTTCTGTTCTTCCTTTCTGCAACACCATTTTGTTGGGGGGATCTTGGAACTGTCAAAGGGCGTCGAATTCCATTTGCTTTACAAAATTCTAAAAATTCTTTGGAAGTGAACTCTCTACCTCGATCAGATCTCATGGCTTTAATCTGGTATCCACTTTCTTTTTCCACTGCAGTTTTAAACTTCTTGAAAGTTTCAAAAACTTCTGATTTTTGCTTCAAAAAATATACCCAAGTTTTTCTTGAAAAATCATCTATGAAGAGAAAGAAGTAGTTACTTTTACCAAGGGAGTTTGGCTTAAATGGACCGCACACATCAGTATGAATGAGCTCGAGTGGCTTTTGAGCTCTTGAGTTTGATTCATTTGGAAATCTCTTTCTGAACTGTTTGCAAAGTAAACATCCTTCACAAAGTTGATCAGGGTGATTGATGTATGGTAAGCCTTTCACCATGTTTTTCTTGAATAGTAGCTCTAATCCTCCAAAGTTGAGATGCCCATATCGAAGATGCCAAATCCAAGATGGATCTTTGTGACAGGCTTTGAGACATTTTGCAACATCATTTTGAATATTTAAAGGAAACATTCTATTTTTCGACATTTTCACCTTTGTAATTAGATTTCCTTTGTCATCTCTTAGGAAAAGACTATAATCTTTTAAGTGAATATCATAGCCTTTTTCTAAAAGTTGACCCAAACTAAGGATGTTGCTTTTCATATTGGGTACATAGTAAACATTCGAAATTATTTGGTGGCTACCATCTTTTGCACGAAAAAGAATGTTACCTCTACCCTTCACTGGTACTTTTGAATCATCTCTAAAAGCAACACTGCCATTCACAGATTCATTTAGTTGCACGAACATGCTTTTATTTCCACTCATATGATTGTTAGCACCTGTGTCAAGATACCATGTATTTTCTTGACCTCCACTTGTGTCATTGTGTGCCAGTAAAAGTGTGCTATCTTCACCATTTTTTTCTTCAGCATAGTTCACTCTCTCCTCAATTCTGGTGCTTGGAGCTCTGCATTCTGAAGCATAATGCCCAAACTTTTGACAATTATAGCACTGTACTTGGGATTTGTCATACCTCGATCTTGGATTGCCTCTGCCTCGTCCTCTGGTTGAGTTTTCTCCTTTGGCATAATTGGAGTTGTTGTTGTTGAAATTCCAACCTCGTCCATGACCACGACCTCTACCTCGTCCTCGACCTCTACCTCGGACATAATGCCTTCTCTCGTTGTCGGAGTTTTCTTCTCTTTTCTTTGGATTGACTTCCATCTTGAGAAGTTGTTCTTCGATTCCTTGCTTCTTTTTTTGTTTTTCTTCATAGGCTTGTAACCTTCCTTGAAGTTGCTCGATCGTCATATTCTCCAGATCTCTTGTTTCTTCAATTGTCACAACAATATGGTCAAACTTCGAGTCTACTGATCGAAGTATCTTTTCAATGATCCTTACCTCTTTTAACTCCTCGCCATTTCTTTTTAACTCATTGGAAACAGTCACAACCCGAATAAAGTAGTCAGAAATTGACTCTGATACCTTCATGTGTAAGGACTCAAATTCTCCTCGTAATGTTTGAAGACGAACCTTCTTTACTTGCTCCGCTCCTTTGTAAGAGGTCTATAGTTTCTCCCATGCTTCTTTTGAGGAGGTTGTACCAGCAATCTTTTCAAAAGCATCTTCATCTAATGATTGAAAGATGAGATACTTTGCTTTATTCTCTTTCTTCTTCAAGTCTTTTAAATTCTCTTTCTTCTTCAAGTCTTTTAAATTCTCTTTCTGCGCCGCAGTTAAAGTGGCTTAATTTTCTGGCATAATAAAGTCTTTCTCCATGACATCTCATACGTCATGTGCGCCCAATAGAGCCTTCATTTTAATACTCCAATTGTCAAACTTACTTCCCTTTAATTGTGGAACTTGAAATGACATTATACCACCGTTTGCCATAACTCACAAATTGAGTGAGAATTTGGAGATTCTGAAAGCACAGATGGATCCGGCACGTCGAAAAACCTTGGGAAGGACTCGAGTCAACTTTCGGTCAACGGTCAATGTTGGTCAACGGTCAATGTCGGTCAACGGTCAACGCCGGCTTGTCCGGATTGGTTCAGCTCGAGTTGGTTCGGTTCGACTTGATTCGGTTCAGCTCGGGTCGGCTTGGTTCAGTTCGGCTCAACTTGGTTTAACTCGGTGAGTCGACTCAGCTTCAGGACAGAAAACTTCCGGCGGCAAGTGTGGGCGCGTCCAGTCTCGGATCGGGATGATTTTTACGGCGTCACATTCCTCTCGTCGAGATCTTCGATTTGATATGCTATATAACTATATATAGAATCAAGCACTAGCTCTGATACCATTTTGTTGGAGAATTAACAAATAAAACACACAAAACACACACTATTTTATTTCTTCAACAACACTTCTCACCAATTACAACTCTTATTTTTCATTCTCTACACCTTAGAGATTTTGCTACTTCACTTGATGATTAAACCAAAGGGGAGAGGGGGTATTTATACATGAAACAAACTAATCACAACCATTCATTTATTCAACTAATACACAAATCCTCACCATTCATTAAAACCTACCACTCACTTACTTCACCAACCACACCTAACACACCTAACACAAATAATTCAAACCTCATCAATCATACCTACTCATGGAACCTTCCATGAGTTGGGCTTGATTTATTCATCTTGGATCAAGTTTATGATCCAACATTACTCTCAATAAGCCCATTCAAAAGAGCTAGAAATCGATATCCTTAATTAGCAAACATTACATTAACCAATACTCTGAATGAGATTCTGAAAAAATGAGTGGGATTCTTAAAAGAAAATTGTTATAAGATATTTTGGAAATTAAATAAAGAATAAATTAGGAAATGCAAATACTTTTTTTCCTTGTTAAAATGCACATGGACGTGAAAATAAGCAATTTCATTATAAAATCAGCCATTGTATTGGCTCCTATCTATCGAACAAAGCCTCTTTAAATTGCTTGGCTGCTTCAACTCTGCAGTTAAAATTTTGATTATTTGCTTGTATAAGTAAATTGATAATTGAATGTTTAATTCTGAGTGAAAAATCAAATAAAAGAAAACAAAAAAGAAAAGATGTAAAAAGAAGTATTTATGTTTGCTTAGTGAGTTAGAGATTCAACAATGGTGACAAAATTTTTTAAAAAAGAGTTCTACTTGGTATCAACAAAAATTACAAGGGATCTCAACAAGAATAAGCCCCCGAAAAATAGAAATAATAATATAGGATGATTGTCAGATTGTGGGCTTGAAGGTTGGCTCTTGCCTACCGTTCAGGGAGTTTTCTTGAATTACACATGAAGTCCCTATATTGTTCAATTTTGTTGAAAATATTTCTTGAAATTTTGAAAATCTTCATGAACATCCTTCCCTCGCAAGCAAACATTGATCCCATTCTCCTTCAAATTTGCAACAAATGCATTCAATTCCTCGCTTTCTTTAAAGAATGAGAGTTTACTTCCTTGTAATCAAGTTGTACAATAATCTTTTTCCTTTCACTTGATAAATTACGTTGGCGATAAAAACGATTTAATAAATGATTAATTGATGAATCCTAACATATTGATCCCTAATTTTATAGTTTAGTTCATTAATAGAGAACTGCATTAGTTTTTTTTTTCCCCCCGCACTGGCGCTAGTAGTATGTTATTTTTTTAATTTTTTTGTGTCAAATTTTGATCTTAAAGAGAATATTTTAATTAAGTGGAACATATATTTAATCAAACTCTTATTTTGTTCAATTTTTTTAAGAGTAATGATATAGCCATAAACTCTTATACAAACTTAATTTGTACAAACTGATGTGCCATGATAAGATTGGTTGAATTAAATATCACTTGGCCCACATGATTTGTTTTTATTATTTTATATTTTCATTTAACCAATGAATTAATGTCACGTCAGTTTGTACAAGAGTTTATATCTGTATCATTACTTTTTTATTTTAATTATCAATTAATATTGTTTGTAGATTATGTCAATTAAAAGCAGTTACTGAAACATGAAATAGAATCAGAGTATTTGCAAATAAACTAAGCAAAAATAATAACGATCTCGCATGCATTCAAAACTCTAGAAAATTGAAAAATCTTGCCACAGCAAAGTAACTTGTACATGCAAAGCGCCAACTACCATTTAAGGATCCATGCTTAATAGATGGTGTAACTGAAGTACTTATCTAATCAGAACTTTTGGGTATGCACTGAAATGATGCGATTGAGAATTTGTACATGAAGTTGGTGGTGCAAGTGAAGGACACTGCAGCTTAAAACTTTAGTGGTTCGTCGTTGTTTATGACACATTTTTTTGAGTTTTTTGGATGAAAAAATATTTTAGGATCAATGAAGCTATCAGAGTTGAAGCCATCACAATTTAGATGAAAAAATATGGCACAAGTGTTGTGTACTTCCACTTCATAAGAATTTAAAATATTTAGACAAATAATTGTAAGGCTTCAAGTTTTCAATCAAACGATTAAAACCGTCACACAAGGCAAAGTTTATTTTGTAAAATATATATTAGAAATTATTTACACATCAAATCAAGCTATTGGTATTACTTTTCGTGATCCATAAAAACGCTTTTAATTACATCAAAAAAATAATTTTAAACACAATCTTAAAAGCATAATTTTTATTAAGTATGTAAACGTATAACAAAATAAATAATAATAACATTAACAAAAACAATACTAAAGTGAAAGAGTGTACATACCACAAATAAATACGAAAAAGAAAGCGAGAAAGAGAACTCGGGCAACCATTTGAAGCTTATGTATTGCCATACTGCCAAAATCTTTAATTTTGCCACAACTTCTTCTAATTAATGGAGGATCTGGTTATGTATAGAGCCATGCATGTATGCCACAAATCAGTTAATGCATTAATTAAATATAAAATAACTATGTTGAGTGCCTGTTTGGTATGGCTTATTTAAGAGCCACAAGTGCTTATTTAATCGCGTAAGCACTTTTTAAAAATTTTTATGGTGTTTGGTTATTTTTTTAATAGAGTTTTTTTAGCTTAAATAAGCTAATTTACCTCTACTAGCAAAAGCCCAAAATTTGAGCTTTTGAAAGTAGAGGTTAGAGAGCTTTTCTAAAAAATATATAATATAAAAAATATCACACAGTTTAATAGTTCAAAAGTATTTTTTTATTGACAACCAAACACCCAATGACTTTTTGTCCAAAAGCACTATTGGTATAAGCTCTACTGTTATAAGCTCTACTGTTATAAGCTCTATTTGATAAGCTGTACCAAACGGAGCCTCAGAGTCGAAGAAAATTCTCCGTTTAGTTTCTAATATTAAATGCCTATTTTTTTGATAATCTCATTACCGAAATTAATATGCATGCTTTGGCCAAACTATTATTTTTTTCCCCAGAGAATCTCGGAAGATAATGGTTATGATCAACGATTTTATCTTTGTATTAACGGAAACTTTCATAATCTTAAGATTCATATTCTCTTTTGTTTTTTTCTTCTCCTAAAACGATGATTAGAGAAGAGTGGTGCTATTTGTACTTTAAAAATTACTTTCAAACACTTTATCATTCTGCACACTCATCTATTAAATTTAAAATTTTAAGTTTTACTTTGTAGCTCTTTGTCAAATTTAAACCATTTAAATTAATTCACCCAAAACACCAAGAAAACTATTAAGCACAAAAAAAGAAAAAAGAAATATACTTGAAACAAATGAGTCAAGTCACGTTGTAAACAAATTCTTTAACAAAATTTTAGTTATTAATCTTATTTATTAGGGTTCGACTACGGTGCAACGGTGGTCCTGTGCCACCGTTGCATCAAGCCGCTGGATCCACTTGGATGGATGGATCTAACAGCTGGGCGCAATGGTGGCACGATACCACCGTTGCACCATAGTTTTCTCATATTTATTAAAGAATACGATAAATATTAATTTTTTAATCCAAAATTCTTTAAAATCAAGATGTACGGATTTTCTTTGCCCCCAATGAAACGACCCACCCCGAATCTCTAGGACGAGTCTATCTAATCTCGCCTAAACGAATTAATAATAATTCTAATATCTAAGAATTCTACAAAAAATTCACCATAGTCTCCTATATAATTATGCCATCCCTAAACCCAATTTATAAAATTAACACTAAAAAAAAATGATACAATATTCAATCAACCTCCACAACCAACTTCCTCAATCCAATACCAATATCCTTCAAGCATAGAATGTTAATAATACAACAATTTATCCTTAATCACAAATAAGTAATAAATTATACAATTCAAAATATCCCAACAAAACATCAATGATTCCTAACACCATCACGTGGCCATAATTTCAAATCTAACTATCATTGCTGGGTCGACTGATGTACCTACAAATCTTTTGTGGGGGGGGGGGGGGGGAGGGGGATATAATAAAAATGGAGTAAGTATAAAATTCAGTGAGCTCAGAGAGTGGATAGTAGTTTTTGAAAAATAAATTTATTTAAAATGATTTAATCTTTCTCAAATCGATTTCATCAAAATATCATAAGAACTTACATAAACTTATTTAATTCAAATCATGCACTGAAATAACAATATTACATAAATCTACATAAAATCAATTAAATCATAACACTTATAATATCAAATACTAAATACCAAAAACTATCATCAAACGAGTACCCAGGGAAATAAACTCATCATATTCAGACCTTGACGGATGGACAATCAAGGAACCATTATGCCCCGGAGCTACAATGGATGGATGGGAAAATGCCATCTCATATCTCATATATCTCATCATATTTGTGCATGTATAATCTGGTCCCCAAAGGATAAGGCGCCCAAGCACACGGCCTAAAGCCTCTGTGTGTACTCAGACGGGTCCGAAAGGCCTATATCTTGTCTGTATCATCATAGCTCATATGTATCATCATATCTCATATATATCATCATATCTTATCCGTATAATTTGTATATTAATGTCTGTATCTCTGTAATCATCATACACATGCATATGCCCCCAAAAGGCAAAAGCGCCCAAACACATGGCTCAAAACCTCTATGTGTATTCAGACGAGCTGCAAAGGCCTCTCATCTCATATTATCTATATCATTGTATCCGGAGGGAAAGAGTACTGTCCAATGATTTTACAAACAACCTTTTTATACACATGCACATAAACATAAAATCACATTTGAAATCTCATTTCCTTTTTATTTACCATATCTCAAATCCACTCAATTCTATTATCATACATTTACTCAAAAACGATAATAAAATCATTAATCAAACTCATTTTTAATAATAATAAATATCGGCACGTAGATAAAAATCTATTTTAAAAAAAATCATTAAATCGAAGCATCAAATACTTATTTATCAAAGCATGTTGTATTGTATCGTAAAATCAGAATATATTATGAAAATAGATTTTGTATATTCCACTCACAGTGATGATGTTCGAACTCGGTATCGTCAACGTTTGCGGGTTGATTCTCGTTTGTGGATCTTCCTAATTCAAGGAAACGACATAATCATTTTCCATAAATATGAAATACAACTAATTTTATGCAATAGAGCTCGAAATGAATATTCATTCATAATAAACTATTCCCGTATGCATAAAATTACTAAAATACCCCTGCATGCCCAAATTGCCAAAATACCCCAACACCAATATTTACCAAATTATCCTTAGAATCCTAAATTACCAATTTGCCCTCAATTCAAATCACAAAAATAACCACAATGTTTAGAAATTACGAAATTACCCTCGAAGTGTGAAATTAACAAAATGCCCTTAATAACTTAAATTACCGAATTTTCCCAAAATCTCAATTAACCTAATTTCCCTAGTCCAAAATTACTAAATTATCCACCGATTCTCAAAATTATAAGATTATCCCCAAAATTGGTGAAATTACTGAATTGCCCTTGCTAATCAACGATGACCAGGCTTCAGTCAACGGGGACGGGAAGCTCAGGTCTTTAAGAAGACTTCCGTCAGTCCAATGGTGCCGACAGTGACCTCCCACATGCAGCAATGGCAGCGGATTGATGCTCCCACATCCGTGAGTTTTCCGGCGATCGTTCGTTGCCAAAACGGCGTGTCGGTGGTTGTAGCTGGTCGGAAAGTGATGAGGGTGAGCTGAGAAACAAGATTCAAGTTTTCAGGAAAATCTTTGTAATAGCTTGAAATGGATCAGAATGATAAAACCCATCTTCCATAGATAAAACATTTTGATGATAGGTTTTATTAATCCAATCCGAAGATTTTTGTGAAAGCTTCGATTGAGAAACAATAATTTGTAAAGAAGAGCTTTTACAAGAAATAACTTCTTTAGAAGAATAAGGCTTTGAAATTACTTTAGAAACATATTTTTCTTCTTGAGAAAGAGCTTTATTTTGGGAAATACTTTGTAAAGCTAACATAAGCTCAGGGGACTTTGTAATAGAGTTCATCCATTCTTTTACCTGCTCATCGGAGGCAATGACTTTAGATTGTGCTTCTTGCTCCTCGACCATGTCAATCCATGATCTAATAGGCATGGCAGAAGAAAGTAATTTGTCTTTAGGAGGGGTTGTCTAGGTTTCTTTAGAGGTTGTTTGTAGTGCAGAGTCTTTAAGAATGACTTTGCCTTTGTCTTTCTTTTTGGGCCGGCATTATCTATTTTGATGAAATTCCCTGGTTAGAAAATCAGGGATAGAATTTGTATCTCCTTTAATAAACTCAATGTCAAAATCAAAAACACTTAAAATGGCTTGCCAACGTGCAAAAATTTGTTTTGATGCAATGTTTTGAACATCTTTCTCTAAAACATGTTTTGCAGCTTTGCAATCGATTCTAAGTAAAAATTTTTGATTTAACAAATCACTTTGAAATTTAGATTTACATAGAACTATAGATAAAATTTCTTTTTTGATAGTAGAATAATTTATTTGACATTCATTCCAATGTGCAGAGACATATTGTACTATCTGTTCTTGACTTTTGTCAACCTGTTTTAGAATTCCTCCATAACCTAAATCGGATGCATCAGTTTCAACAATCTTAGGTAATGCAGGATTTGCAAGAAATAAACATGGGATATTTTTAACAGAATCTTTTATCAGTTTAACAGCTTTAGTGTGCTCATCAGTCCATGCAACAGGGTGTTGCTTTAATCTATTATGCAATGGCTTTGAAATCCTATTGATGTTCGGACAGAAATCTAGAACATAATTTAAACTTCCTAGAAATCTCTGTAATTGAGTTTTATCTAGAATTTTATCAGGAAATTTCTCTGCAAATGCAAGAGATCTTTCAATAGGTGTTATGGTTCCTTTGGAAATATAATGACGAAGGAACCTGATCCTCGTTTGAAACAATGAGACTTTAGAACTGGAAATGGCTAGACCAGCTTTTCTAGTGACAAGATAGAAAGTCTTTAAATGTTTGAAATCTTGATCAATAGTTTGAGAAAAAATTAACACATCATCGATATAAACAATGCAAAATTCAGAGAAAAAGTTATATATATCATTCATAATCCTTTGAAATTCTGAAGGTGCATTCTTTAATCCGAATGGCATAACAGTCCATTCATACTGTCCAAAAGGAACAGTAAAAGCAGTTTTATAACGATCTTTGGGATGAATTTGAATTTGCCAAAATCCAGATTTCATATCAAATTTTGAAAAAATGAATGCAGAATGTAATTTCTGGAGCAAATCCTTTTTATTAGGTATAAGATACCTAATCCACTTTAATGCTTTATTAAGGGGTTTGTAATTTATAACTAATCTAGGTGTTCCTCTTTCTATCTCAGAATTCTTATTGACATATAAAGCAGCACAAGACCATGGAGATCTAGATTTGACTATGAGGCCTTTTGATTCTAAATCTTTTATTTCGTCTTTGTAATGTTGTTTCAATTCCATGTTCATTTGGATTGGACGAGCTTTGGTAGGTATTTGCTTTTCATCAAAAGAGTTTTCATAAGGCAAATCAACCAAATGTTGTTTTCTACTCCAAAAAGCAAATGGTAGATCCGCACATATTTCTTTTTCAATGAGGTCTTTAAAATCAGAGATTTTTCTTTTTACGAATTCATTTTGTAATTGGTTTTCGATTCTTTGTAAACTCAACTCCTTTTTTAAACAAATCAGATCATTTTGTTTTGATTTGAGGAGTGTATTTACTTAGTTCTGATAAATAGAACAGGCTTTAACAATATTTAAATTTCTTGTTTTAGGTTTCTCGATAAAAGGGAAAACAAGTTTTTTGGTTTTTGCTTTAAAGGATATAATATCGTAGTTGACAGTATAGGGAGTAATGAGATTTATAAAGGGGGTTCCTAAAATGACAGTATGGTGTATGTCATTTGTAAGAATAAAAGAAGTCCTAAATTCAAAACCATTGTTATGAATAGAGGCATCAACTTTAGATTTGACTTTAAGTTTTGAATTATTGGCGACAGAAAGTCAGTGTAATATAGTTTAGAGATTTTATGGTATAAAGACTTGTAGTTTGGTATAGATTTTATTGGTGTGGTGAGTGTTACTTCTGGTGCCTTGGTAGCATTTGGTCGTAAGTCCCGATTTAGTTGAAGGGCAGTAAAACCAATTCTTAGCCTTGGATTGTAGCCATACCTGTAGGATTGAAACTAGATTATAGGTTCCTACCCATGGATTCTCTACTCTGTAGAGCATCGTCCTTTTCTAGCTCTTCTTCTGGAAGAACTAGTGATTCAAAGAATGTTGTAAATTCAGAAGAATTCATAATTGAAGACTTTAATAAAGCAATTGATTGTTGGGAACTTCCAAAGATTTCTAAAAAAATGATTTACAAAATAAAAAAGCTTGATTTTTTAAAGAACGATTACGTAATAAAAACTGAAGAACGTGACATAACCCTTTCAAAGCCTTTTGAAACAATTCACTTGTTTTCAGAACAATCTTTAAAGAAATTAAAAGAAAAGAATTTTAATTATGTTCATATCGGCTTAATACAAGTTGGTATAAAACCCCTGACCAAAGAAGGTCTTAACACTTCTATACTGGCTATCTTAAGAGATGAGCGATTCATCTCTTTTGATGATTCCTTATTGAGTAGTATAGAATCAAGTCTTTGTAAAAACCCCATTTCATTCAGCTGTTATCCAAACATAACAGTTTCTTTAAAAGATAAAAACATTTTGAAAAGCATGATTTTACAAATCAAAACTCATAATTATCACATGATTGAGGGATCTGTTCCAGTTGCCTTAATTTTTAAAATTTCATACAAAGCCATGAATTCTGCGTTTAATACGTAACATAGATTTCAGTCAAAAAGAGATGAAACTCTTCTCTTGCAGACTGACTTGTCTAAAGCCAACACAGTTATTCCCAGACCAATCCAATGGAAGGATGTCAACCTTCCTGAAGAATGGATTTTAGAAGGAGCCACTGAACCAATGATTCCAAAACAACTAGAGCCAAATACAGAGTTACAAAATGTGACTCAGTATTCTGATGGTAAAGTTAAATTATCCTTTAGGAGATCTACATCATCTAGATTCTCTGATAAAGACTTATGCTCAAGTATTCCTTCACTAGAAAGGAAATTTTCAAAGATTCCTTCCGTTATAAATCAACCTAGACTTTCCACATCGGATATACCTAGTTCCTCTATTCACTCTGTTGACTATACCACTAGTGTTCCACACCCAATCTACACTAGTAGTCAACATGAACAACGACGGGAAGAGAAGGAACCTTCTCCTCAAACTTCTCCTACATTTTCTGCTGTCACGGAAAATATAATTAGTGTCATTGAAAAAGATTTTGAATTAGACAAAACTCTTCTTCACAATGATTTTTATTCTGACACTAACAAAGAAAAAAGACTTTGGTTTTTCAAACATTTTTTAAACCAAAGAAAAGAAATCCAACAAGTCTATTATGAGTTTGTAAATTTGCATAAAGTTCATATATTGTTCTTTGACTGGTTTGAGATGTATGCTTCGGATAATAATATTGCTTATCATTTTAAAGAATCAAATCCCATTACTGTTAGAAAGAAAATCACCGAATGGAATCTTTCTGATAGTGATAGAACCATAGAATCCGAGCATCCTCCACTTAGGAGCTTAACCATTGATCATGGTGTGCCTCCTGTAGAGATCAAAGCCTCACCCTATAAAATCCTTAAACCTAAAGATCCATAAACCTAAAAATCCATAAACCTAAATACAATAGGAAAACAGTTGACCAGAATAGAAAACCAATTCCAAAAGTCAACCATAGCTATTTCTCCTAGTATTACTTCAAAGACTGACTCTGAAAAGAAGCTTAAAGAGCCTATTTTCAAACCTTTCCAGGTCTCGAAAACTAGTCAAAAGCTTGTCCAAGAGTCAAAATCAGATTTTGCTAAAGCTATTAGAGAACAACTAGATAGAATAGAAGCTTCTTCTTCTTCTTTTAGTAAAGTTCAAATAGCTCCAGATAGTACCCAATCTAGCAAAATTAGTGTACTAGAACAAGACCAAGTGTCCATGGCCTCTTCTGACATAGAAGCCTTTAAGTTCAAACACTTCTTCCTTAGTGAAGCTCATTCTGAGCCAGCCTATTCTACGGCTACCATTCTTAAAGTTTTGAGCCCAAAACAATTGGGTGACCAACTCCACAAACCAAAGACTTTTCCCGCCAATTTCCAAATGCATTTAAATCATTGCCTATCTTTTCTTACTGGGATTACCAGCAGGCCTGGTTTAACACCTTTTTTATTCAAAACCCCAAAAAGACCCATTCTTAGTTATTTTTCTTTAACTAAAAAATAACCGTACAAAGCATTCCAAATTGGTTCCAACAATGGTGGAACTACTTTGGCCCAAGCCCAGACATTCTAACCCCAAATGCCATAAATTGTTTAAACCTTTTTAAAGCCCATTATGTTCCTTCTGAGTCCGAGAAGAGGTTTCCCCCTTTTCTCTATTTTTGTACAAACTTCTTTCTTCCCTGGGTTTGGATGTGGAGCTTCAATTACCACTCTCAAGAAGCCCAACTTATTTTACAAAGAACCTTTAAAGTTAAATGGTGGTCTAAGTTTGACGAACAGTCAAAACTGTTTGAAGCCACTGTCCAGACTTGGCTTTCTTCAAAAGGCCTCCTCGCCCCAAGAATAGAAGATGTCAAAGCCCAAAACACATTCCTCGCTCAAAGATCTAAGGCCCAATCACTATTGGCTAGTGCAAAGACTGAAGAGGAATATTTTAAAGTAATGCAGCAGCTCCTTGCTTTAAGATCAGAACCATCCGTTGCCAGTACTTCAGAAGAGGAGGAGTCGTTCATTTCTCTCGGAAACGACAACGAAGATGATTGCTTTGGAATCTTTCCTCCTGTAAAGCATTTTTAATATTGTGTATGTAAAAAAAAAAGAGTAATTTTCCTTCATTTTCCATCTCTATAATATCCATGTAATTATTGTTTGTATTTTCTTTGTATTTTTTTTTGAGATTTTGTCTTCCTTTACTCACTACCCTTACGGGAAAAACTGTGAAGACATTTCTCTCCTCCACTATTGGAGCCTTTTTCAAAGTCAATTTTACTGCTCCCATGTGAAGCCTCTCTAAAGGCTATAAAGCAGAAGATGCCTTCAATAATGTTGTCTCCCACGTTTAAAGAGAAAAGAAGATGCCTTCAATAATGTTGTCCCTCTCAGGTCCGGCTCCATGATAACAGCATGTGATCGAACAGCAGAAGAAAATCGGAGAAAGCCTCTATAAAAAGACGAAAGGCAGAGAAGAAGAAAAACAAAGAGTTTTTATAAGATTCTTTTGTACATTTCTCTTTGGAACTCTCCTCACGAGAAAAATCAGAGACTTTGAGGAAATTTTCCTGTCTCAGAATTTTCTCATTTTCTTTTCTTTTTTTCTTTTGTAAAGCTGTTGGTGTAAAAGCTATTTGGATTCAAGAAATATGTAAGTTTATCATTTAAATTTAAATAAAGCAATTTCAATACAAAGCATGTTTTAAATTCTTGCAATTTCATTTAAAGTATTTATAAACTGCTACGTTCCTCCAAGGCATAGAGACCAGATCTCTGACCTTAGTTGTATTTCTCTTCTTCCTCCATTCAATCAGAGTACTATTTCTGAGATCCAAATCTAGTACTATCTATGAGCCTTGTGTTGCTTAGGTTTGATTAAAAGCATTTTGAATTTAAACATTTAAACCAGATCCTTGTGTTCTTTTCTGGTATCAGAGCCAGGTGACACCCTTGTCGCCAAAGGAGATAAATTCAGCCTTAGTCAATGCCCTAAGACCAATCTTAAAATCAAGGAAATGCAAAAGATTCATTATTCTTCAGCTATAGGGAGTCTTATGTATGCTCAAGTATACACGCATCCAGATATTGCGTTTATAGTTGGCATGTTGGGCAAATATTTGAGCAATTCTGGCATGAATCATTGGAAAGCAGCCAAGCGGGTTGCATGGATCAATAAAGTAAAGTAGGACTAGTTGGGAATAGACATGTTTAAATCACGTTGCATATATTTTCCATGCTATGTATCCACAATTGATCTATGTCATGTAATTGTATTAATATATGTGTCATAGATGGGTTGAGTTACAATTGATGCAACAAAGGCCGCCATGATCCTATATTTATGTGATTGTTGGACGAGATTGTCTAGATATACTCAAAGGATATAATAGCAATTTTTATGAGCTCATTAAGTTAAACGCATTTTAGATTTCATTTGTGGCCCACTGGGAGATTGTTAGATTAATTATTTAATTAATTTAATATTTGGAGCCACACATGAAACAAATAAAATGTGTGTGCTATTATTTAATTAGCCAATAATTAAATGTGTGCTATTATTTAATTAGCCAATAATTAAGTGATCTATTTAATGTTAATTAAACAGCTAAGGGTATAATTGTTATGGGTTAAATACATAGATACTAGAGTTTTAATTATTACTTCTATGAGGAGCAGAAGTGATAGTTAACACAAAATAACTGCTAGAGGGTTTAAATTAAACTCGTTCGTTAGTTTTCTTATATAAGGAGGTTATGGTCCCCATTCTATATCGTCTCCTTTTATTCTCAAAATCCTCTCAGTGAGAATCCTTTAAAAAAGATAGAGATATAGTTTGGAAGTCCATCACCAAGAATCAAGAATCTCTACACTACAACAGTAGGTTCAGGTATGCTTATGAAATTATACTCCTCGGTAATTTAATCTGGATTTAAATAAGATCAAAAAATTATTTTTCAATCATTCC
Organism: Citrus inodora; assembly: GCA_029721495.1. Taxonomy (NCBI): domain Eukaryota; kingdom Viridiplantae; phylum Streptophyta; class Magnoliopsida; order Sapindales; family Rutaceae; genus Citrus; species Citrus inodora. The sequence goes on from JAQOOB010000007.1 coordinate 13,085,918, forward strand.
ATTTGAGCTTGGAGATACACTTTAATGTTGACTTTCTTTTTACTGAAATGAAATAGCTTTCTGGGCAATTGCTTTCTTGGCTTGGAAGGTTTAACCAAATGGATTTGCTCTTGCTTTGTCATTAAGAGTGGGCAAAAAAAGCTGATTAATCAAAAACCGAACCAAACCGTTCGGTTCGGTTTAGTTTTTGTGCGGTTTTTTTGCCTCCAAAAAACCGAATAAATAATATAGTAAAAGTAATAAAACCAGTCGGTTCGGTTTTCGGTTTAAAAAAAACAAAAAACCGAACCATATATCATATAAACCGAATTTCTAAATTCTAATAAACAAACCTTAAATCTAAATATACAAAAGTTCTTCTCTTCTTCAGCCAAAAACCGTTCGAACTCATGACCGTGAGTCGTGACCTTCAGGCTTCAGCCGCAGCACCGTCAGCCGTTGTAACTCGTCCCTACTGCTCATTACCGCCGCTGCCATCTCGTCGTCGCCACTGCTCGTCAGTCGTCACTGTTGCGCCTGCTCGTCCTTCATGAATCTGATTTGCCACTGCTGCTCATCGCCGAGTCTCCGCTGCCGTTACCACCTGCTGCAGCCGTTGTCATCTGTTGCTGCTACCATTGTCACCTACCATGTGAAGATTGGTATTTGTTTTGTGGATTGTGGAAGTTTATTAATTCACCCTTTTTTTTCAAATGAAAATGATCTGGTTAACATTTTGAAGACAAAATGTAATTTTCATGTTCTCTGCATTGTCCCATATGGCATTTCATATTTAATTGCACTTAAATCGTAGGTAACGAAAATGGTAGTTGAAGCTTAGACGTGAGAACAGCCACTCCAAACCTAGCATGCTAAAATCGTCAAATTTTAAGGGATAATTATCATCTAGATCTTTTGAGTTTTCATGTTTTATTGAGGGGTATCATTTGGCAAATTTAATTACTCGATTCACTTTAGTTTTGGTTCTTTGCCAATCATAATAGTTCTGCTTTTCGGTTGAATGTTGTATGCCTGAAGATGACGAAATAATGAGCATACTACTATATGTTAAGGAATCTCATTGACATTTCTTCACTATATTAAATGCATTCAGGGCTCGAGAAGATTTCCCAAATCCCCTAGTGTGAAGCATGGCATTGAGATGAAATATTCATGATTTGCTTCTTTGTTCTGGTAAATGTCACAAAGATGGGGAATAAAGCAACTCATTTTCTTCAGGGATCTGCCACAACAATAGAGCTTAATAATAATCGTCAGAAAAAAATGATTCTGCCTCTTATTTTAATTGCAGATTCTTGATATTCTAATTAAAAGAAATTTAAATTCATTTCTCATAATTTAAGGTTTTAAATTTAAAAAAAGCCCAAAATAGGTCCAATAGAAAAATAATCGAAATAATCGAACCGAATCGAATCGAATTATTTCAATTAATCGAGTATTTGATTATTTCGGTAATTTGATTAATTGCGATTATGATTTTAAAATAATCGTAATCAAACGATTATGAAATATTTAGTAAAAAACAGAACTGAACCGAACCGCGCCCACCCCTATTTGTAATAACTAGTTACTCGGCAGAATCCCACCACAGCAGCAATTTTTTGTTTGGTTTCATCCCAAAGTAATTTTCTATTGCAGGGTCACTTGTGGAGATTGAACTTGACTGTAATTTGTTTTCTACAACTAGTGATGATGTGTTTTTAGAAGTGTACTAATCTTACTCGGCCGGTTATAGTTTATAATCACATTTATACTTTTAATTTTTGAATCTTCTGTTGTTGGTTCTTGATCTTGATTTTAACAATTTCACTACTAAAATATTAGTGAGGTTGTGGAATTCATTAAATTTGATAGAGTTTCATGTAATGAATAATCTTACTAAGCGTCATACAAGTGTGGCATGTGAGATTACTTAAACACTATAAAACTATGATGTACAGACTTTTTTCCCATTTTATAACGGGTCACTGCCTGAAAAACTATTCGAAAATTCCAAATGAAATTGGTCGTCTATTGGAGTGTGAAACCTTATCTTTTCCAACATTTTTTAGTAGGAAATCTAACCTGAGCTTGAGAACTTGAAACATTTCAAGACCCTCGATTAATCCACTAATGGGTTGAAAGGGTCTATTTGGTGAATTGACTTAATCATAATTCTTGGACCTAAGTGACAATCTCTCTCATGCTCACTCCCTAAAATGAGCTAGCTTTTTGGGCCATTACCTTCTAGGCTTGGAAAGTTCAACCCAATAGACTTAGCTTTCTGGGCCATTACCTTTTCGATAACTAGTTCATGGCGAGATCCCATTGAAGGTTGGAAGTTGCTCGAGGTTGAAGTACATCTTCTTGAGTTGGAACAAGTTGTCTGGTTCCATCCAAAACTAATGTGTAGTTGAAAGTCACTTGAGTACATAGATTTGTTGTATTAAATCTTATCAGAAATGTTGAATTTCCAATGAGTCGTTAGAAAAAAAAAATTATTTCTAAAGGTGTTACCTTCGGAAATGGAATTAAATGCTTTCAGAAAAGAGATAAGATAAACCTAGTTATTTTTATTGTCAACTGCAACTTGTCTTCGGAAATAAAAGATACATTGTTGAAAATAAACTTATTTTGTTGTTTAATGACCCCCTTTATTTTATTTAATAACTAGAAAATAGAACCGCGCTTCACGCGACTTTAAAAAAAGAATTTAGTATTATCTTTTTTTTTTTACTTTACACTTGATGAAACTGATAAAAAATATGACTTGATTATTTTTAAAGATGAGGCAGCTTTATAAAAAACAAAAAAGCTATTAGCCAGCAATATAAATAAAGAAGCAAAGCAAGATAAAGAATAAAATGAGAGAATATATTATAGAGTGATTTTATTCATTCCAATTGTGTGTGTAGAAAACAACAAGATGAGATTTCTTTTTATAGTTAAATAATCACCCCATGAAATTAATGAAAAATTATGGATAATAATTCCTTGTGAGATAGTGGGAGTTATAGGGAAGCTAAAGGTTGTTAATGGGAGACTAAGAGATATATGTTATGAACATCTACATTTATTTTAATAAATTCATAACACTCCCCCTTGGATGTTCATTACAAAGAATATGCCTCATTAAAATTTTTATATAATTGTTATTGTGTAATAACAATCAAATTAATTATGAGAAGATGAAAAGTCAAATCTAAAAGAAAATTTCTCTATTTATGAAATAATAGAGAATATACAAAGATGAGAAATGGTGATGCCACATCACCTCCTCAAGTCCCAGCTTTATGTATATATAGATAGATATAGATATTATTTCTTTAATTTTTTATTTTTATTGTTGAAATATCTATATTAGGGAAGTAATGTAACAAAAGTAATAATAACATATGAAATATACTAAATGTAACTTCATTAATTTCAAAAACTCATAAAATCACATCCATTGCTAAAAAATACAACAAAAATATCAATTTTATAGTATCTTTTACATAAAAAAAAAAATACCAAATGGATATACAAAATGATATCATCACATCTTGAATACGTTCAATCATCCTCTAAAGTAATTTCTTCAATTTCTAAATCATTTGCCTCAACTTCATCATCCTCATACCCATCATCATTTTCTTCCTTTAAAACAATATCCTAGGTAAAAGAAAGAATTTTAATCACTGTTATTACCAAAACAAAAACTGGTATAAAATACAATAAAGAAGCTCAGACTAACAAGAAAAACACTGTAATTAAAAAAAAACAACTCCATATAGATGCTTAGTCTCTATTTCAAAAAATTTAATAATTATTCCATCATCCACCTATATTATAAGCTTGTCCATAATCACTTAAGTTCATCCGCTAAGTGGTGACAAGTCACCAATCATTTTCCATGAGAACTCAAAACATAGAATATACTCATTCACTTAATCTGTTAATAAAATTAAATAAACAACCTATACCTTCTAAGATGGTTCTTGTGCAGACTTTCCAAGAACGAGCTTTATCCCCTTATTCAATGTGTCTATCTATTATACCTATTGCTACACTTAATGCATGGAAATAAGATTTTTTATCCCCATATTTAATGCGTCTATCTATTATAATAATAGAAATATCCAAACATTTCTTTAGTTATTTATTTTAATTACTTTAATGTAAACATTATATATACAATTTAGTTCAATCCTATCTATTATAACGGCCTTGTTTGGTATTAGGTTGCTGTAGTTTTACTATAAATATGAAATAAAAATTAATAGTTTGAGTAAATAAGATTTTTTAATTAATAACTTTCACAAAATTAATAAAGATAAACTAGATTTTCACTAAACAAATATAAAATCAAATCAACTTAACTTTCAAATTAAACCATACTTTAGTGCTATAACAACCTCACCTTAATCCCAAATTAAACCATACACCCTGACTTTATTAAAGTCTAGATTCCCAAACTGGAAGCAGACTCTATAAGTATAAATAACAATCTATAAGAATTTGAAATTCTTGAAGAATTTCAACCTCATCTGAAATGCATATGTGAATCTTGGAAGACTGTTGTCTGTATCTTGTTGCTGTGGAGCCAGATGCCATGCTAATCAATGCACTATGCAGTGATTCGATTGTCCTTTAGTCACTGACCGTTCCTCACGGACAATTGTTGGTGTCATCCACATTATCAACCACTTTCTAGCTATTTTGGTTCTTGCTTGTTAACCCATCAAAACCCTCTCAAGAACATAAACAAGTGCAGTCTTTACAGAAACCGAGTCGTCCTCCATGAAGTCTGAACTCTCAATTGTATGTCAAATCTTTTCTTATCCAAATCCTTTAGTCTATCCAATGCTGCATTTTTATTTTATCGATAAATCAATAGGCAGTGAGCCAATTCAATTTTTTTTTAAATAAATTAAACGGTGATACTATGGCAACAGTAACCATACACAATAATAGAATATCACCAATTACTAACATTATGATGTCATAATATTAGTGATATTATAGTAATAGTAATCACATGTACCATTATCATGACACCTTAAATAAGTGTCACTATGTTTTGACTGTCATATTACTAATACAATTAATAAGTGTAATTGAAAGTAATTACCGATACTTTTCTAATGTTAGTAAAGACAAGTAATAATGTCAGTAAACAGCACTTTTCAAATGGTGTTGTAAGCTTTTACCATTTTTCTAGTAGCATTGTAAGCTGGTTATTTCCCTATAATAAGCCTTGAAGCTTGTGAGAATCACCAAATTCTGATGGAATGGATTTTCACCCATTCATTTTAACTGATTCCTAAGAACGGACAATTGATTTTCACCAAGAGTCGACCAAAGAGAAGGTTTTGGGAAAGTTCAAGGGCTCTGAGGCTTGAAAGAAAGAAGAGGAAAGGAGAAAGAGGGCCTTTGATTGAGTGAATTGGGAGAACAAGTGAGGGGACTCGACCGAGTGCGTGCGTAAGTTAAACCAACCCAGTAACAATGCGGGTTCGTTTTGTTCAATGTATAAAGTCCTTGTGAATTTTCACTTGCATTTTTGCGGATTCTCAAATTTCATTTTCGTTACAAAGAGAAGATAAAAATGACTAAAAGTTACACAGCAGAAAGTGCTTTTCTTCGTTTTCGCAGAAATAACGGGTAAATAACCAGGAGCTGGAAAGCAAAAAGAATGAAGAAGCAAAATTTGAGCGTTATATTTCTTAATAATATAATATTGAGCTTTAGGTAAGGGGTCCAGCTAAGCTCATGCAGCTGATCTTAACCATTAAATATGAGGGTTTCAAAAGTGGTCTGCCCAACGAGAATTCTAAAATACAATAGAGTTAATACAATAAATTAATACATGCTTGACATGTATAGTTAAATTTTATATAACTATTAATTGTATAAATATTAATTTTTTAAAATAAATACATATATATCATAACGTTATTTATTTATTGTACAATTGAAATAATATTTCAGAGGTATTTTAGAATTTTTACTGCCGAACACATAGCCGTTGCATGTCATACAGCCCTTTTTTTTTGTTTTTTTGGTCCTCTAATTTTGAAATGACTAAAATATCCCATTTTGCTATTGTTTTTGTTCCGAGGATTCCTTCTGTAATAAGGAGATTATGTATTAAAAGAAGAAGAAACACTGAGATCTTCAGGAGAAAAATATATACAATAGTAGCAAAAGTAAAACCAAACAAGACGACTGTTTGGTTCAAGAAGACCGCGAAAAATATATACAAGAGGGAGTCTTTAGTAATTTGCTTAGGGGATTGATATTTACCACATAAAGTTGCACAGCGATGACAGAAACAGCAATAAGATTTATATGGTGTTAACATAATTTTTTTATTATTTTTTCAATTAACAGTAATCTCAAATAATTTTAACGTATTTTTCATTATTTTTTAATTATCGCTGATTTTATCTTTAATAACTTAGTGGATTGTTCAAAATTTATTAAAAAGGACAATGAAATGGAGACCTATACACACACGGCAAATAATAAGTAAAAATGTGATTTTTCCAACTTGAATCATTCATTCTTTACATCACTGAATCACAAAGGGGAATGAGATTACATTAATGAAGACTAGAATCAAGCATCCAGGGCTCTCATTTATTCTCCCAACACTACAAAAATTCATACAAAATTCTGGTTATAAATTTTGTCACTTGATTTGCTTGCCGACTTATTTATCTTATATTTGATTCCTTTCTCGACCATTCTTAGTTCTTTAATATCAACTCTTCATCAGCGCCTTCTAATGGCTGGTACCTCTACTTGATGATGATGATAACGATATGCCATATATTTCTTCATCAGTGAGGCATTTCATCGCCCAAGTATGTAGTTGCAACCATCAAACACCTGTAGTTCAACATATATTCATTAATGCAGGAGTTTTTCGTCGACAGAATCAAGTACAATCTTTCTGTGTCATTTCTTCAAATTTTCTACATTTGGTAATTTAATTAATTAACTAATTAAGTTGACTCTAATTAGATTTGGCTAAACTAAGAAAACGAATCTAACATATTATGTTATTATTATATCGTGGGTAAACATGACTTCTAGCCACAATATTTTTGGTAGCCATTTTTATAAATTGCGTCATAATATTATCATTTGGCGGAAATATTTGACCCAAATTCCAACATATATACATTTCAATGACTGACGACTTTATTTTCGCAAAACGTTGCAATCAATGACCAAACCAATTGTTCAAATATTGATCTCGAAGTTATGGCTGATTAGTTACTATAATTTTTTTAGTTTCGTCATAGAAAAGGAAAAATGATTAAAAAATAATTTTGTTATTTCAATAATAAATCACTTTGCTAATCACGTTTTAAAACCCATCAAAACCCTTTTACAAGTACGAAGTTAACGTTACTTTAAAGAAAGCAGTTTAATTATAATATTTTGACAAGTGTTTATTAAAACATCTAACTTGACAGGTTTTCAACAAATTATGCATAATATTTTATTTGTTGCAAAATAAAATGAAAATTTTAATACGAATTGGAAAGGATATGTTTTGTTTTTCATATCTCAACTTTGTTGTTTCTATCTAAAACATGTAACAACATTTTAATTGGTTTTACCTCTGAATTATTTTTTTGAAAATTTTTTTTTATAATTGTTACAGATATATTACTGTACCTTTTAATTTAATGGTTGCTAAGCTTAGAAAATGTTATTACCTTTTGACTAATGCAATAGAAAATCGGAGAGTTTTGATCGTTTTCTATCATAGAAAGCAATATTCATGGACAAAATTCTCCTATTGTTTCAGAGAAAATAGACTTCAAAAGTCAGATTTCTCTATTTCATATTCGGTGGTACAAGGAGCCTATCCACATGGTCAAAATAAACTCATTTTTATGTATATAATTGGAATTGGAATACGCAGATTCAACAAATATCTAGTTCAATTTTCTCTAAATCTCGGTGACAGAATTGTGTCTTCAAGCTAGCTAGTTTGATTTTCTATAAGTCTCAATAAAAAATGAAAGGATTTTCCTATGTTACAACTGTGGTATGGTATGATAATTTTTGTCTTCTTTCAGAACTGTCGTTAGATGTAAAATGAGTCCTTCTAATGGTTGGGAAGAGTCCGTGGTATACTAAGAGTAGCTGGTTGCTTAAATTTACTGTGGAGAACTATATTTAATGAATAAAGATCCAGATACAGTGCAGGTTCATATTTGATTTGTTTCGAGTGGCCATCAACCAAATTTATCCAGAACCCATAAGTTGCTGAAATCTTTTCCTCACAAAAAATTCTAATAATCCAAACCTTTTTCCGGTTTTCCCAATGGAATCGCGGTCATATGAGGCTGAAGTATTTCTAAATGACGTCAGATAAATTGAAGGCAAGTAGTTTGTGCCAGGCAATTGGGCGGAGCTGAAACTTTAGGAATTAGACATATCTCATGATCTGAAAACAGGGGTGGAAATATGTGTGTTTGATCTGGTCTAGCCTCGGCTTCGAAGGAACTGATTTCATTGCCAATACGAATTATCTGAATAGATCCGACACTGTACGAGGCTCAATTCAAACCCTAAATGAATAGCGAAAACAAACATTTTGTCAAAATATCACAACCATTTCATCACAGCTAGGGGTGGCAAAACGAATAAACGAATCGAATTCGAATCGAATCGTAAACTAATTGGGTCAAAATTCTATGGATTCAGATTCGATTCGTTTATTAAACAAATTGAAATTTCAAGATTCGGATTCGATTCGTTTATTAAACGAATATTCGGTTCGATTCGTTTAATTCGTTTAATAGAATTGATAAACGAATCGAATCGAATCCGGATTTGTTTATTATTCGTTTATCCTTTACGAATCCATAACGAATCGAATCGAATCAAGATTCGTTTACAATTCGTTTAGAAAAATATAATTAATAAACAAAATTTAGCAAAAACAACACAAATTTAATATCCCACAACAAAATACAAATAATTCAAATCATATTATACAGTCATCCAAATACCAAATATCAAATCCTTAATATTACAAATAACAATAATTCAAATTCAAATTATAAAGAAATGAAATTTCTTTAATTCTCTTCATTTGTCTTTGTCACCTTGAAAACAAAAATCCTACAGCAAAAAGTAAATAAAATGTTATTAACATGCTGCAATATTGATTATAGTCATTGTAAAATTTCAAAAATCAAATATATAGCAAATTTGTAGCATTTTCAAAGAAATAATAATTAAACAAGATAAAAACTTTACCTACCACACTCACACACTGTCATTTGGATCATTGGCACTCTCTGCAGATGGAACACAATTAGTGCTCATGTTCATAATGTTTTGAGTAATTTGGTCCACAGTGACATCCAAATTTTCTACAATAATTTTATAAAAATAAATGTTAATTAGAAACAATTGCACATAATATTATAAAAGAAAAGTTAATAAATTTTATGAGCAAGTTTTACCAATCTCTCCAAACTTCCAATCTCTAGTAATAATAATTGCTTGGACTGTCTCTGGCTTCAATACACTTCGAAATTGATCAAGAACTCGACCGCCAACACTAAAAGCTAATTCAAATGCAATAGTGGATATAGGAATGCTCAAGATATCGTGAGCCATGGAAGAAAAGTTAGGATAACGAAATCCATTTCCTTTCCAAAAACTTAGAATGTCCAAATCAATTTTTCTATCAATTCTTGGCTCATCTAAATAAAGCTCCAATTCAAATTTTCTAACATAAACACTACAATCCATGTTATCAAAATCATCAAACTCTTACAAAATAATTAAGAAATAAGAATAGTCAAAATTCAAAACAAGTATGGAAATAATAAGTCTTACAATTAACAAATAAGAAAATTGTAAATATACATTGAACATATCCATGGTCCTTTGGTTAAGTGTACTTTGACTATTGTCATTACGTCCCGCACTTGAACCAACATCACTCATTTGAGTGAGTACGGATGTAGTGGAGGAAGATGGTGTGATCAAATTATACTCACCAAAAATTGAAAACAACTTATCTCGAACATTTTTCAACTCCTCCGAATTTTGACCATAAGCCTTGCTATAAGCAAACTCAATAAATGCCATCTTGTATCTAGGATCTAAGATGACCGCTATGGCCAAAATGATACAAAAATCAGACCAATACTTCTCAAATTTTTCAATCATTTTTTGTGCCATAGTTTTCATGTACACATCCCCACTACACAATAATTGATCCAAAGCAACCTTAGTCGCAAACACCTTCGGAAAATACAAATTTGAAGTGGGGTATTTTAAACCAGAAAAAATGCATGTGATCTCATAAAACATAGACAAGAATTTGCCAATCTTTTCTATTTTCCCTCATTCTTCTTCAGAAGGACAATTCTTGTAATTAGAATCACTCAATTGTAGATGACGGAAAGCCTTTTTTTAATACAAAACACTATCAAGCATGAGAAAAGTTGAATTCCATCTTGTAGGAACATCTTGTCTTAATCCTTTTTTGTCATCTAGAGATACTTGCTCAACACACTCTAAAAATTTTCTTTTTCTCACTTGTGACCCTTTGACATATTTCACACTCTCACGGGCTTTTTCTATTTCTTTCTCAATTTCTTTCAATCCTTGTTGAGCAATTAAATTAATAATATGAGCACAACATCAAATATGAAAGAAATCCCCATCACACACCAAAGCATTCATTAATCTCAATTGACTTTTTAAAATTACAACACAAATATCATTACTTGAAGCATTGTCTACAGTCAATGAAAAAATCATTTTCTCAATACCCCATTCACATAACAATGACAATATTTTTTCAGCCAAAGCAACCCCAGTGTGTGGAGTTGGCATTTCACAAAAATTCAGCACTTTTTTTTGTAAATTCCACCCCTTATCAATGAAATGTGCAGTGAGACACAAATAACCATTTGTAGTTATAGAAATCCATAAATCAATAGTAAGACATATTCTACTAAGAGCTTCTTCTAACATGCTTCTAATTTTTGTCTTTTCCCTATTATGCATTTTTAACACATCGGCTTTTGCAGTGTTCCTACAGATGTTGGGCACTTCATCACACAAATAATTCCAAATTCTTCTAATTCCCTCATATTCAACAAATTGAAATGGCAAATCATGCATGATAATGGCACAAGACAATAATTCACGAAACACATGAGCTTCAAACTTGGGAACACGAGTTGACAGTCCATCACTACGATCTAACATCATTTGTACAGGATCACGCTTTTAAAATTTTGCACAAGTTTCATAATGTCTTCTTAGATTACCTGTACTAGAATTGCGCACAGCCACGTACTCAATGCTGCATTTTTTACACACCGCTCTCAGCTTGTTGTCCAGATACTTATCCCTCAGAACCTTTCGGAACAACGACCAAACTTGTGAAGTTAGTTTCCTTTGTCATGGTGCATTTTGTTCCACTAGCCTTAAACCTTTTTCAATCTATTCTTCCAGTTCGATTATGTCATTTACATCATCATCTCCAACACTAAAATCGTTAATTGTGTAGGCTGAATTACTTTGGCTTGTGTCCATTCTCTTAAAAATAAAATAATTAAAAATTATTTAAGGGCCCTGATTAATAGCAAAACAGCACCAAAACAGCAGTAAAACAGTAGCAAACACAGCAGCAATGCCAGCAAAACAACAGCGGTAGCGAAACAATAACCAAATAACAATAAAATAGCAGTAAAACAGCAGCAAAATAGTAGTAAAACAACAACAAAATAGTAGTAAAATAACAGTAAAATAACAGTAAAACAGCAACAAAATAGTGGAAAAATAGCCAAAAAATGGCAGCAAAATAGCAGCCAAATAGCAGCAATAAAACAGTAACGAAACAGCAATAAAACAACAGTAAAATAACAGCAAAACAACAGTAAAATGACAGTAAAACAACAATAAAACAGCAGTAAAATAGCAATAAAAGAGTAGTATAACAACAACAAAATAGTAGAAAATAGCAAAAAAGGCAGCAAAACAGCAGCCAAACGACAGCAGTAAAACAGCAGTGAAACAGCAGTAAAATGATAGCAAAATATCAGTAAAACAACAGTAAAATAGCAGTAAAACAGCAACAAAAATAGTGGAAAAATAGTAAAAAAATGGTAGCAAAACAGCAGCCAAACAACAGCAATAAAACAGCAGCGAAACAACAGTAAAATGACAGCAAAACAGTAGCCAAACAGTAACAAAATAGCAGTAAAATAGTAGTAAAACAACAGTAAAATAGCAGTAAAACAGCAACAAAATAGTGAAAAAATAACAAAAAAATGGCAACAAAATAGCAGCCAAACAACAGTAAAATGACAGTAAAATAGCAGTAAAACAGCACCAAAACAGCAGCAAACAACAATAAAAGGTAAAATTTCAGTGGTGTACCGTGATGGTGGGTAGTTAGTGCGGCTGTCGTGGCGTGAGTTCGTGCCACCAGTGGCTGTGTCGGTGAGGGTTGGGGTGTGCCATGTAGCCGAATTGGCGGCGGCGGCTAGGAGTTACAGCAGCGACCAACAGCTTTGTTGGCTGTAGTGACGGCTTCTCTTTCCCTACGCATTAGGGTTTTTGTGTTTGTGCCCTTGTGCAATGTGTGTGAGTGTGAAATGTCAAATGCTAATGTGTGAGTGTGTAATGTGTTTGTTATTTTTTTTATTGTCATTTAGTAAATTACAATATTAACCTTCAAATTTTTAAAAAGCTTTCAAATAAATTTAAGGATGAAAAAGTAATTTAATTAAACGAATAATAAATGAATTTTAAACGAATCGACCCATATTCGATTCGTTTATGACCCATTTATTAAACGAATTCTAAACGAATAAACAAATCAAAATTTTCAAACCCGCATTCGATTCGTTTAATTAACGAATCAAATCGAATTCACCAATTTATTAAACGAATCAATTTTTTCAAACCCAAACTCATTTAATTCGCATCAAATCGAATCGAATAAACGAATCCTGACCCATATTGCCACCCCTTCACGGCGGCCCACCCCCAATTCATTTATTTTTTTTGGGCTTTCTCACTAAACAAAAAATCAAACACAACTAGATCAAATGAAAACAGTTAATGGCATTTTGTGGTTTGTAATTGTACTTTCCGACGTGTAAACATCACAAGAGTGAGAGTAACAAGTGAAGAGCGTAGAGGAAGTGAAGAAGAGGAAGACAACAAGTGTAATTTCTCAATTGTTGTATCCATATGGATTTGAGATGAAATCACATCCAAAGTTGCCATACTAAGAAATTTCCCAACGACTAAGAAACTTTCCATATTACACTCAACTGATATTATTAAAATACAACCGGCTCCAATGGTTGTAAGTTGCTGCTTCAAATATAAAAAAATAATTTAAACCGTTAGATTAGGCTCTAAATCATTCAATGGTTATATTGGATAAGGACAAAAACTGTGGTATCATATCACAGTTACAACATAAGCAGATCTAAAATTAAAATGAGTTTTCAATATATATAAAACAAAATTTTAAGTTGAATGAAGAAAAAATTGTCCAATGAAAAGTAGCCAACTAACTGTCGTGAGTTTAAAGGCCTTTTTAATCAACTTCATAGAAATTTTAGATTTTAGTGGACAATTGTCAATTTCCCCCTAGAGTAATCAATATATACCATTTTCTCCCCTACTGTTTTTATAATGGTCAAAAACCCCCTGATAGCATAAGTTTACAATATTACCCTTATTTTCAACTATTGTTTTATTATATTTATTATAAATTAAATAAATCACATGAATAGAAACTAAATAAAAAATTAAGCATTAAAAACAAGAAATATATATTTTATATGAGTAAAAAAATTAATAATAAAATTTTTTTCTTGTACTTATTTAATTTGTGAAAATTTTCTTATAATAAATATATAAAAAATTATTATAAGAAAACTTGAATGACAAATAAAAATTTACTATAAGATAAATAATAAAATATTTTGCCTATCTTTTTACATTGAATTTTAAAATATTACAAAATATTTATTATAAGAAAATGTTCACAAAATAAATAATTAGAAGAAAAAATTTTATTATTAAATTTTTTCCCTTATCAAAACATATATTTCTTGTTTTTAATGCTTAATTTTTTTATTTAGTTTCTATTCATGTAATTTATTTAATTTATAATAAATATAAATAAAAGAGTAGTTAAAAATAAAGGTAATATTGTAAACTTATGCTGTCAGAGGGGGTTTTTAGCCATTATAAAAATAGTATGGAGATAAATTGTATATGTTGATTTCTGTAGGGGGAAAGTGGCAATCCCCCTTTTAGTGATTAATATAGTTTTTTTATTATTGTTATTATTATTATATTAAGTATCACACAGCTGAAAGTTAAATCTCTTCCTTATTCATCTTAGCGGAGTTTGAATTTCTAATCATTTATTTTAAGTACTCAAGAGATTTTATCAGTTATATCAACTAGGGTCCAGCTATTGTACCACAATGGTACCATACCAGAGCTGGGTCCAACCCACAGTGGTCACCAGAGCTGGATCCAATGGCTAGATCTAGCTAATAATTTCATTATTAGATCCAATGGCTACACCTTCATTCAAATAATTTTAGAAAGTTGGAAGATAAAATACATGAAGGAAAAGACAGTTAATAGGATGTCAAATCTATCCATAAATTACATTTGTATAACCAGCTAAGGTTTATGGTTACTACGGTAGCATTTTGAGTAATAGCATATATAAGTAAAATTTAGATAAAAAATTAATGTTCTATATCTTAACATGGTATTGTAATTTTAAGTCATAAATACTGTAAAATAAAAGTTTATTTTTTTTATAAATATGGTATTTAAATAATAAATTTTACAAAAATGGTAAATGTATTATAAGTTTTTTATCAAATAATTAATTAATTAGACATGGGATAAAATCACAATGGCATTAAAAGAAAGTTGCAATGGTGAAATCTGAATGGGTCTAAATTTTGTAGAAGTCTGAATATAAATATCTGAATGACATATTTTTTCTTTTTTAAATATCTTAATATAAGTAGCATCTTGTTTGTTTTTATAAATAATAAACATCTTAAACATAGTTATTTGAAATTAATGTCCTTGTCAATTAAAAAAAAGATCAGATTTTATAATTTAGAAGTATATTTAATTGGCATATTTTTGGAATATAATATGTGAAAAAATTCACAAAAGTTCACTTTTCTATTCAGATATAAATGTTCAAAAATCAAACATAAATTACAAAAAATAAATAAATAAAATTTAAAAAAAATCTAAAATTAATAAAATTTCCGACTTCAAATGTTTAAAAAATAAGCCTTTAATTTGTTACTCGTGAATAGATGCTACAAATTAATTACCACAAATTAACAACCAATTTACGCATAAGAAATTGTCGCATCAAATCCGTTATAAAATTAACCACTATACCAAACACTTCATTATTAAATTAATTACCCACTTCAATTCATAATCATATATATTGAGAGTCAACGTAAACCCTCCTCCCCCTCATGGTTGGTGGACTAGATAACTCGTTCATGGGAATCGTCCAGAATTTTAAAATTGTTAAGAACATGACTTAGTAAATGATAATCATAGAATTACATCGTAACAGTGATTAAAGAATGCATCCAGTCATGACGTTGATGCTTAATAATTAAAAATTACATTTGGTCTTTTCTTTTTATTTTTACCAAATTAAAACCAGCCATTTGTGAGTTGTGATTCTAAAACTTTTATCGACTTTTACTTTTTCTTCATGAGAAAATAGTATATTTTTGGAACATAATATTTACTTGAAATATAATATTTACTTATTATTTAGACTTTTACTGATTCAAATAAAAATTATAAAAATTCACTTTATCTATTCATATATAAATATATGAAAATCAAACTGAATTTATAAAAAACAGACAAATAAATTTTAAAAAAGAACTGAAATTTCAACAAATAAGCCCTCAATTTGTTGCTCATAAATAGATGCTATAAATTAATTACCACAAATTAACAACCAATTTACACCTAAGAAATTGTTGCGTCAATCCCGTTATAAATTAGCCACTACACCAAACACTTCATTATTAAAATAATTATCTATAGTATCTACTTAACATTTACATTTTGTTTTCTGAAATTAGAAATAATATTTATACTTTAAAGAATGATTAATTATTGAGCACTCACTTCAATTCATAATCACATATATTGAAAGTCAGGCAAAACTATGGTGCAACTGTGGTATGGTACCACAGGTGCACCATAGCCGGACCCATTGAAAGTCACGTAAACCCTCCTCCCCCATTGTTGTGCGCGGATGCGAAATCAAGCACACTAAATAATTATCGAAAAATAAAGGACACAAAATTTAACGTGGTTCGGCAGTATGCCTACGTCCACGGGAGTAAGAGAAAAATAATTGTATTATTAATAATTATTTAAGTAAAGAAATCTTACTTTCCCAGAACCTAAATACACCTAGTACTTTCTCACACACTCTCCAATTGCTCACACTCTCAGAACTCTCAAAAGTTTAGAAACTTATAAGCGTAACAAATTTTTGGGATGCAATTAAATGAAGAAATGGCTTCAATTTATAAGCTTGAAACTAGTACTATTCCACCTAACCCAAATACTATTCCACCTAACTCATGTAAATATGTCAAGGAGTTCGGTATTTCTTTGGCCAATCTTGAAAAATTCTTCAAATTTGAATCCAACATTTCGGCTAAACTTGACATTTGTTAGCAAAATGCAAGTGGATTTCTTATTTTTCAACAATTCTCCACATCGGCAAAGATTTGTCCAAATCTGAGCCGATTACCAATGGATCATCATCTCCAAAGTGGTTGCATCTCTGTGATTGCCTATATACCCAAAATATGGGATCAAGCTAACCGTAGTTCAAAATTCCCGAAGGACATAACTTAACACAATCGAAGGATTTGAATTAGTTTCAAGTAATGTTGAAACTTAACTCCAGAAACTACCTTCGTCAACATATCTGATAGATTATCTTTGGTATCGATCTTTCTCAACAACACAACAACGCTCTCGTTAATCTCTCTCACATAATGATATTTCACATCTATGTGCTTCGTCCGAGCATGATATGTTTGATTATTCGCAAGGAATATCGCACTTTGATTATCACAGAAGACCGCAATGTTCTCCTGGATTACTCCCAAATCACCTAACAAGCCTTTCAACCAGATAGCTTCTTTTACAGCTTCAGTTGCTGCCATATATTCTGCTTCTATAGTGGACAGAGCAATTGTCGATTGTAGAATCGACCTCTAGCTAACCGGACCTCCACCCAATGTGAATACGTAGCCTGTTGTTGATCTTCGCTTATCTAGGTCTCCGACAAAATCAGAATCACAATACCCAACACATTGTTGACCACAATCCTTTTTTAACAATAACCCAACATCAATTGTCCTATACAAATATCGGAGAATCCACTTCACCGCAAGCCAGTGATTTTTAGCCGGATTGTGCATGTATCTACTAACCATGCTCACTGCTTGAGATATATCGGGCCTTGTGCATTACCATAGCATACATAAGACTACCCACAGCACTAGCATATGGAACACGAGCCATGTAATCGAGCTCCTCTTGAGATTTAGGACATGAAGAAGAGCTTAATTTGAAATGAAGAGCTAGAGGTGTACATACCGGTTTAGTTTTGTCATTCATAGCGAATCTTTCTAGCACTTTCTTCAAATAAGACTTTTGAGTCAATCATACGCTCTCATTCTTCTTGTCTCTACAAATCTCCATTCCAAGTATTCTCTGTGCATCACCCAAGTCTTTCATCTCGAACTCAAAATCCAGTTGCTTCTTTAATCTTTCGATGTCATCTATATTCTTCGAAGCTATAAGCGTATCGTCAACATAGAGTAATAAATAAATGAAAACTCCATTTAGTAGTCTTAAGTAAACACAATGATCGTGTTCACTTCTGGTGAATTTCTGTCGTTGTATAAATTGATCAAATCTTTTGAACCACTGCTTTGGCGATTGCTTTAGTCCGTACAAAGATTTAATCAACCTACACACATGATTCTCCTTTTCAGCAACTCGGAAACCACAAGGTTGAATCATATAAATTTCCTCCTCCAAATCTCCATGTAAGAACGTCGTCTTAACATCCAATTGAGTCAACTCTAACTCATATTCTGTAACTAAGGTAAGTAGGATACGAATGGAAGTATGTTTTACAACTGGAGAGAAAACTTCATTGTAGTCAATACCTTCCTTTTAAGAAAAACCTTTTGCCACGAGCCTTGCCTTGTATCGAGGAGTTGTTTGATTCGGAGATCCTATTTTTTGGTGTAGACCCATTTATTACCAATAACCTTTTTCCTCTTTGGTAACTTTACAAGTTCTCAAGTCTGGTTTTGATGGAGAGATTTCATATCTTTCTCCATGGTTAACTTCCAATGATCACTTTCACTGCTACATAATGCTTCACCGAAAGTGTTGGGGATGTCATTATCAGTAACTAAAAGTGCATAGGCTACCACCATGTCTTTAGTAAGCCATCTGGGTTTCTTTATCTCTCATCTTGGCCTTCTTGTTGCTATAAAATCATCATTATCTATATCATCAATTGTTTCTTCATTTTGTGGGACATCAGAAGAAATAACCTCTTCTTCAACTCTAGGTGTCACCTCCATAATTGAATCCTTCTCTGATGTAGAACTAACTGGTACCTATGGAGTTGCATCAAACTCCACCCGTTGTAATACCTCTGTGGTCTTGTTCTCCACCTATTGAGAACTTGAAGCTTTCATTATTGAAGCTTCATCAAACGTGACATCTTTGCTACACACAAACTTTTTGTCTTCGAGACCCCAAAGTTTGAAGCCCTTTACTCCACCTTTGAATCCCATAAAGACAACTTTTCTAGCATGAGGATCCAATTTACCATCTTTAACATAATAATAAGCTAGACACCCGAATATACAAAGGGAATCATAGTCTTGTGCTTGCTTTTCAGACCAAATTTCCATAGGGGTTTTACCTCTAATTGCAGCAAAAGGCAACCGGTTTATCAAGTGACCTGCATAGCTCACAGCTTCAACTCAAAACTTTTTATCTAAACCAGCATTAGATAACATACACCTTACTTTCTCCAGTAAAGTACGATTCATACGCTCAGTCACACTATTCTGTTGCGGAGTATGTCTCACCGTAAAATGTCTTTTAATACCCTCATTCTGAGATACTTGCAAGAATGGATCAGAAGTATATTCACCCTCATTATCATATCGTAATACTTTGATCTTTCTGCCAGTTTGAGTCTCCACCAATTTATTCCATTTCACGAAAATCTCTAGAACCTCATCTTTTGCTTGCATGGTGTACACCCACACACGTCTAGAGAAATCATCAACAAATGTAACAAAATAATAGCTTCCACCAATTGATGCAATCTTGGTTGGTCCCCATACATCACTGTGAACATATTCAAATATCACACTAGTATCGTGATTAGCCATACCAAACTTGACCTTTGTTTTCTTGCCTACTACACAATGCTCACAAAAATTTAATTTACAGGTTTTGGTACATTTTAAGAGTCTGTGCCTCATCAGAGTTTGCAAAGACTTCTCTCCAGCATGTCTCAATCGTACATGCCATAGCTTGGTGGTGTCACTGTGCGCCTCAACAACATTTGCATCATCAGTTGTACTTCATTTCAAATAGTACAAATTGTGACGCCGAACCCCTTGCAAAATCACCATAGCCCCATGTGTAAGCTTCATTGTATCATCTTCAATGGTAACCTTATAGCCTTTAGCTTCCAAAGCACCTACAGAAATTAGATTTTTCTTTAAAGCTGGAACAAATCTAACCTCTTTGAGTTTTCTGATCATTCCATCAAACATTTTGAGTTGAAATGTTCTTATTCCCATTCTGCGACAAGGTTGATCATTTCCCATCACAACTGCACCGGATTCTAGATTACGAAAATCCGTAAACTATTCTTTGATAGGACACAAATAATAGGTTGCTCCAGTATCAAGTATCAACTCACCCGAACTAGCCACGTATGCTGCAGGAGTAATATTTAGTGAATAATCATAGTCTTCATCTTTCCGTGCCATGCTTGTTGCTGCCGGTTTCTTCTCATCTCTCTTTTGAGCCTTTAGATAATCTTTCCTCCAATGGCCCTTTTCATGACAAAAGGTACACTCATATCAAGCTATATTTCTGCTTCTCGATTTGGATCGAGAATTCTTTCCACCACACTTCTTCTTTTTCTTCATCACCCAATCTCTACTCACCAAAGCTTCAAACGATACTTGTTCAGAATTTTTATCATTATTCTGTATCTCTAAGTTAGTCAATACTGTGCAAACATCTTTGAAGATGATCACACTCTTCTCATATATCAAGGTAGTCACAAAATGGTTATATTCCTCTGGTACTGAGTGTAACAGAATCATAGCCTTGACTTCATCATTAATATCTTCATCAAGATTCTTCAAATCAGTAAGTAACTTTTCAAATCTGGAGACATGATCGTGCATTGACACCCCATGCTTCATTCGAAAGCCATATACTTGGCTCATTGCATAAAGAAGATTTTCAGGACTTTTCAGCAAGTACTTCTCCAATGTATGCCACAAAGTCACCGCACACTCCTCATCTTTCACCAAGTATTTCACCTCCTTGGTCAAATAAGATCTTATCTGACCACAGGTTTTCTCGTTCATACGATCCCAAATTTCTTCATCATACAAGTGTCTTTTATTTTTCAGAACAATATCGAGATCGATTTGAATAAGGACATCCATAACTTCGTGCCTCCACGTGCCGAAGTTGATTTTCCCATCAAAATTTTCAATATCGATCTTTTAGCCTCCTACAACAGGTGCTGAGTAGCGATTTGACAAATCTTGCCTCTCACTTGAAGTGTCTCCTGAAATAGTCTCAGTAGATCTCTCCACAATTCTGGAAGTTTCAACTTCTACTATTTTGTCAACGAACTATTTCCACTTGAAAAACAGCACCTATGATGTTAATTTTGTGTGAATAAATGCACCAGGAAAGTTCCCAGGAGACTAGACGGGAACTCGGTCCCAATTAAAAACCAGAATCTTTATACTCTTATCGTCTTGTTGACAGAACTTTCCTAGACATGTAGAAATACACACTACTTACAATAGACTGTCTCCCAAGTACAAATGGTTGTCTCCACCGTATTCGTAAACAGTATCGTATCCCCTCAAGTACGAACTGTCGGCTCTGATGCCACTTATTAACAATTATTTGAGTAAAGAAATCTCACTTTCCCAGAACCTAAATACACCCAGTATTCTCACACACACTCTCCAATTGCTCATACTCTCAGAACTCTCAAAAGCTTAGAAACTTATAAGCTTAACAAATTTTTGTGATGCAATTAAATGAAGAAATGGCTTCAATTTATAGGCTTAAAGCTAGTACTATTCCACCTAACCCATGCAGATATGTGAACGAATTTGGTATTTCCTTAGCCAATCTTGAAAAATTCTTCAAATTTGAATCCAACATTTCGTCTAACCTTGACATTTGTTAGCAAAATGCAAGTGGATTTCTTATTTTTCAATACCCACTTGGTTAGTAAAATTTTAAAATTGTTAAGACATGACTTAGAAAGTGATATAATCATTGAATAATTATAAGATAACAGTGATTGCAGAATGCATCCGGTCATGACCTTGAAGCTTAATATTAAAAATGACATTTGGTCTTTCTTTTTTAATCAAATTAAAACCAGCCATTCGTGAGTTGTAATTTCAAAAATTTTATCGAATTCTACTTTTTCTTCATGAGAAAATGGCTGACTCGCAACAAGCTTCTTCCATCAATGCTCAAAGGTAATCGCTGCCAATCTCTCAAGCTTTATATATATATATATATATATATATATATATAAGTATTGCTCACAAAAAAAATCAAATTATTTTAATATAACTTTAAACGAAGAAAGTTAGTTTTATCCATGATAAGAGATTTTAATTAATTTGACTATTTTGTTTCCAAAAAGGAAAAAAAAAAGGCTATTTGGTATAAATGTGAGATTAGAAATTATACTTCATATAAATTAATTTTTTTCTTCTCTTCGATGATTGATGATCTTTAATTTGACTGCTATTTACTTGATATAAGAGGATGATAAATTTGCCAATTAATGTTCATGGGTGAATACACCATGTAATTTCAATAGGCATGAGGGTAGATATTTGGAAAGTATTGTACATGTATCGAGGATTTCTCTTTATCCTTTTTTTTTTGGTTAACATGATTAAGTCTTCAATTTACACTGTTTGCACAGAGAGTCAACGGTGGCTCGTGTACTGTTCAGAGCATTGAGACGTGGGGATGTAGCTACAGTCAGGGAATCCGCAAGTCGAAATGGAAATGGCATTCTGGACATGAGTCAGAACCGTGACACGGCACTTCATATAGCTGCAAGATTCGGACACAAGAATGTTGTAATGGAAATACTAAAGCTTCGGCCTGACCTTGTAAGTGTGGAGAACCACAAATCCGAAACTCCAATGCATGTTGCGGCGAGGGCCGGTAACTTTGGCGTTGCTAAAATTTTCATGGGGCGTCACGGTGATGACACTTTGAGAAAGCTGGACAAAGAAGGTAACACACCACTGCATAATGCTGTTGGAAAATGCGACGGCAAGATGGCATTCACGATGATAAGAAAGGACCCTGAACTAATATGTTATATTAACAAAGCTGGGCAGTCTCCACTCTCCTTGGCCATTGATGCAGGATTAACTCATATTGCATGCTGTATAATAAAGGAAAATCCGTCCGCTCTTGATCACAGAGGACCCAATAATCTGACGCTTCTTCACATTGCCATCATGAAGTCGAATTTTGGTGAGTCTTTATATGACCTTTGTTTAAATATTCGTTTATAGTAAGATTCTAAACAACAGGGCCTGCAATTGCTAATGGCCAAATGGATTTTTTAACTCTTCCAGTATTTGAACCCGGATGGCCACTCAAATAAAACTCCTGAAAAATCTCAGTTAGTTCCCTCACCCTTGAGGGTGGAAATGCAGAGCCTGAAATTCATACTACTCAAATGTACATTTTTACAGATGTCTCAAGATCAATCTAGTGGCCACCTAGCTAGCAAAATGCAAAGATGATAAGAATCAATCTGTGTGGTGTGTGTGTGTATTTTAAGTAAAGGGTGACTAATTTGCCCTGATCTCAAGCATTCTTGAACCTTGTCATCAGAAAGCTCTATTGATGTGCTCTCTGAAAATGCCAAGTGTTGGTGTCAAATTGCTGTAGCATTTGAATTCTGTCACCCCCGCCACAATACTCTCGATGTGGCATTTCACCGAACATCTAGTCATTTCCAACAAACACTTTCATGATTTGCTAAGGTTTTGTAGGTCTCAAAATTGGTATAGTTTGATACTATAATATACCATAACTATTAGAAACTTAATGATAAAATAAGTAACATTATTCTAATCCTTTCGTTTTGAAATTTAAATTCAGTTGTAATGGCCAAGATACTGGAGGCAAAAAGGGGTCTCATCAATGTACTAGATAAGCGTGACAGGAATCCCCTTCACTATGCGGTTGCCTTAGGTCATTTTGAAATTGCATGTCGATTATCAGACGAAGATGATACACTTGCATATAAACTTGACTGTAATGGGCAAAGTCCTCTTCACCTAGCCTCCGAGAATGGCAAGCTATCTCTCTTGAAAAGACTTCTCCATTCTTACCCTGACTCCATCGAGTTCCTTGATCAAAAAAAACGTAACATCCTCCATCTTGCTGCGCAAAATGGACATGCAAATGTTGTTGTTTTTATTTCGAAGCTGCCTGAGTTTGAAGATATGATAAACTCATCTGATCTTGAAGGGAATACCCCTTTGCATCTTGCTGCGATTAACAATCATTTCAACATCGTTTTAATTCTTGCGAGAAATATGAGGGTGAATATTAGGGCAACCAACGAGA
This sequence comes from Citrus inodora, assembly GCA_029721495.1. NCBI lineage: Eukaryota > Viridiplantae > Streptophyta > Magnoliopsida > Sapindales > Rutaceae > Citrus > Citrus inodora. Next base: position 13,109,927 of record JAQOOB010000007.1, read on the forward strand.
AAAAGCAGACTGCTCTTGCAATTGTTCAGTTATCTAACGATCCCTCGGAAATGTCAAAGGTATGTGAATATTCCATATGATCTCTAAAAATAAATATGAAAGACACTAATTCTATTCCACCTCTTAAAAAGAAATATGTATGTGTGTATATATATAGTCCTTCTTTAGTGAGGGTATCATTACTTCAATAAAGTGAGGATGTACATTAAAATTAAAATATATATATAAACTTTAATATATTAAAAATGTATTTTTTTTTGTCTATTAGTATATTGAAGTCTGTTTTTTTTATTTTTGCTACTTGATAATCTTTGTGATAATTTCTTATAACCTATATGATTAATTGCTACTGTGTCGCGCGCGCACACACATATACTTCGTACTTCTTGCAGTTCTTTGCTACAAAAGCACTAGAGTTGGCCTATGAAAGGCCATCTCTACACCAAAATGACATATTAGAAGGGCATGGGGGCTCATCCAGTGGAACTGGAACAACGACGACAGACTTAATCATAGGTTCTAAAAACGAAGATATGGCTCAAAATCTCTTAGTGATGGCAACACTGGTAGCTACATTGACATTTACATCAGCTTTCACTATTCCAGGGGGTTTCAATGATAAAGGCTTGCCAATTTTTGATACAAATCTAGTTTTCAAAGCATTTGTCCTCACGGATACCATAGCCATGACTACTTCTCTTACTGCCGCAGTTCTCACTTTTGGCCATATTTTTTACAAAAATGCCGGAGATCTTCCCATGAAGCTTATTGTTGCTGCAATTGTCCTGTTACCAATAGGACTGGTGTCAATGCTGCTTGCTTTCATGACTGGATTGTGGATAGTTTTGTCCTACAATCTGACTCTTGCTATAACAGTTTGTGCAATTGGCTTGTGCTTGCCCATCATTATTTTCATCGCTATCGCTTGTTTTGACTCAGTGTATAAACACTTGTATTCCTCGACTCAGCTTTTGATGACTGAGCTGGACACCATCGAGATAGTGGACATTCATAAAAATCTGAAGGTTTCTGGGTCGGCTACTGGTTTGGTATTGGAGTCGTCTGGACGGTTGATGATGCTGTTGTTTAGGCGAGTGATGGCTTTATTTTTAGACCCGGATGAGCGTAGTTACCGTCTGAGCTCTGCAATTTTCTGGCTAACTGAATTGTTTCAGATATACAAATACAGTCCATTTTCTTTATTCACTGCTGAACTGGTCACTCCCCTCAGCAGTCCAGTTTGGCAACCTATTCAGCATCTGTTCATGCTAGTGGTTTCAAGAATATCAAGAAGAAACGTCTCACCAAATCATTCAGAGCAGGATTCTTTGCTCTGAAGTCTGACCTGATGAGCCAGCTTCTTTAAAGCAAAATAAATGCTTGTGATTCGTGGTTAAATATTAATTTGGTGTGTTGTTGTTGTTGTTGTTGTTAGGAGGTTAATTAAGTTAAATAAGAGAAAGAAAGACAATTATCAGGTAGAAAGAACGAATCAAAAGGACATGTCTGGTTAACTTTATTTAATTCTTTATTTTAATTTTCAGTTGATATTTTAAATTATTTGGCCATTAGTTTGTTCCTTGAAAGAACCCAAACTCAAGTTTAGTAGGGATTTTTATAGCTTTATTTCTTTACTTGACTAGATGTTTTGATATAGAATATGAAATTCTACAGAAATATGAATACGTTATCAAAAAGTTTTCTTTTTGAATTATTATTTTTTTATTACGTCAATATATGCATGTTTAAATTAGAAGTTTTATATTAGATTATTCTTAATAAACTCCTAGGCGACTTGGCCAAAGTTGACTTACTCTTTATACTTCAGGGTTCATTTGGCCGAGACCGCTAGGTTTGTAGCTGTAGTGCTAATCAAATAAAACTCCCGCCAAATTACAACTACCAAACTAACGAAGACATTACAAGGGATAGCAAAACGATGTTTTATTCATCTTTTATTTAATTTTTTATTTTTATGGAAGAATTAGAAGAAGAGTTGAATGATGGAAAGTTTCTCCATCCTCATCAACCCTCTCCATAAGTCGAGGACCCGGCAACCATAGGTATTTGTTCTCGCCGTCTCCGACACCTTCTCCTCCCTTCTCGCCGCCCCCGTCCTGGCGCACATCGGCCGAAAAACTCCCCCTTTCGATTGAAACATTGCCCACTCCTCCCCAAGTGCCATCAGCATTTTCTTTGGATAGAAAAGCCCCTGATGGTCACGTTGATTGTCAAACTTATGCCTTAAAGAATCGTCCGTCTTTTCTTTTCTAGTCTTGCTAGTACATTTTGGTTAGTCATCAATGGATCAAGTTAAAAAACTTTAGAAGGCAAAATACTTAACACGGCCCAACTTCATTGATTTCATAAGTGTATATTGATTTCATTGAAAAGAATGCGTCAACTTATTACAGTCAGTTTTCTTGTTGAACAAGATGAAGGATAGTGCATACAAAGATCCCTTAATCCTACGGTTCATATTGATTGCATCCATTGGTTGTGGTTTGTGTATTGTCTCTGCTGCTCTGCACCTTTGTCTTCACATTCCTCTCTCACTAGCGGCTCTCCTTAGGCGTCATGTGATTTCTTGCTTGTCCCTTTATCACCTCATCACTAGTTAGTTGCTCGCTGAGATAATTGATGAAACGTCTAATTAGCAGCTCATACACCTGCATATTTAACACCCCTACTCAAGCTTAGCAGTCCAACCAGACTCTAAGCTTGTTCCTATGGAATTCAAAAGCTTCATGGGGCAGAGTCTTTGTCATGATGTCTGCTACTTGTCTTCTACTTGTGTTTCAGTGTAAACACGCTTTTCCTGATATGATCCCTTATTAAATGCACATCTATCTCGATGTGCTTTGTTCTGTCATGAAAAAAATGGATTTTCAGCCAATGCAATGGCACTCATGTTGTTACATCAAACCAACTTCAATTTGACATCCTAGCTCTCCAAGCAATGATTTCAACCAGATTATTTCTGAAGCCCCATGTGACAGTGCTCTGTATTCAGCCTCTGTGCTGGACTTTGCCACTCCTTCTGTTTTCTTGCACTCCACGAGACTAAGCTGCCGCTTGGATATACACAGTACCTTCCTGTAGACTCTCCATCATCCTTGTCAGCAGCCCAATTGGCACCTACAAATGCTTCTAACTTCAATTCTTTTTCAGCAGTATAATATAGGCCATAATTCTCTCAAGTATCTTAAGATTCTTTTACCCCCCTGCCAATGCATTTCTTTTGGTTCTTGCATATATACCGGTTGAGTTTGTTGACACTGAATGAGATTTCTGGTCTGGTCAATGTGCATACTGTAATGTTTCCACTACACTTCTGTAGAGAGTTTTATCCTCAAACACTGCTCCTCCTTCTCTAATTTCTGGATTCAGCCTATACTTACTGAAGTACTTATTGGTGTTGGACTGCCTTTACTCTCAAGCATGTTTGTCTTCTTCAACAGATCTTGAATATACTTCGTCAGAGTGAGGTGCATTCCTTCTTTATCTCTCTTAACTTTAATTCCCAAAAAATAACTAAGTGACCCCAATTCCTTCAAAGTGAACTTACTTCTCAGCTTGTCACTTACAATTTGAATTTCACTAGTGTCACTTCTTGTAATCAGAATGTCATTCACATACACAAGAACTATCAGTAGGTTCTTTCCATTCCTATAGTAAAACAGAGACACATTTGAAACAGCATTCTTGAACCCCCACTCAATCAGTTCACACCTGAGCTTCTCATACCTGGCTCTTGGAGCCTGTTTCTATCTATCTTCAGTTTGCAAACAAAGCTTGGATGTTTGGTATCAAGGAGTCCTTCAGGTTGTTTCATATAAAATTCTTCCTTTAGATCAGCATTCAAGAAGGCGTTATTTACATATATTTATTTCACATCCCAGCCTTGATTCACTGCCATACTTTTATTGTTGCAATTTTAGCCACCGGACTGAAGGTTTCAATATAGTCAATTCCTTCTGTTTCGTGTTAGCTTTTGGCTACCAATCTCGCTTTCTATCTGGCAAAGCTTCCATCTGGGTTGTATTTCAGTTTATATACCCACTTGTTCCCAACTATCTCCATACTAGGATTAGGCTTCACTAGCTCCCATGTTTCATTACTTCGCAAAGCATTGAATTCTTCTTTCATGGCATTCCTCCGGCTCTCATCTCATAAGGCGCTTGCTATGTTTTTTGGTAAACATTTAGTGTCTTTTAGTTCCCATTTGGTCATGTATATTCTAGGTTTGAATATGCCAGCTTTTGATCTCGTAATCATAGGGTGGCTAATAGGTATCTGTTACGATGGTTCTAGGATTTCAGGTTCTGTGTTTTGTTAAGGTTGTTCTGTTTCATTTGGGTTGGTTTCTGTGTTTGATGGCATTATCTCTGGCTCTGGCGTTTCTGTACTCAGTTGTTCACGATCATTTGATTGTTCATGGACTCTGGTTTGCTCTTTTAGAAATTGAATGGGGTCTGTTGAGTTGATGCGTTTAAATCAGATAACAAACATGGTACAGCAAGTTGCATATAGTATTGGCTTGCTTGTGTATCCTATGTGCTGTAATTGAAGGATCACTGCAGTAAGGGAAGTTAAATTCATCAAATGCTACATTCCTAGCTATGTAAACTCTTCTTAAACTGTGAAGACATTTGTACCCTTGTGCTTTAAGCTGTATCCTATGAAGATGCATTTTGAAAACCTAAACTGCAATTTGTGTGTGTTATAGGGCCATCGATGAGAATAACAAGCACAATCAAACACCTTAAGAAATATATAGTCAGGTTCTATTTGAAGAAGCTTTTTGTAACGACTCGGTAGGTGCCTCCACTGGTGTCGGAAGTCTGTTTAATAGATACACAGTAGTTTCGCATGCTTCCCACCTGAATTTCAAGGGCCATTTAGATTGTGCAAGTAAAGTACGTGCTACTTCTACATTATGTCTACGTTTCCTTTCAATTCTTCCATTTTGGTGGGAGGTGTAAGGGCATGGATGTCTAAAGTCGATCCTTTGTGTTTCAAGATAGTTTTTAAGTGGTCTGAATTCACCAACCCAGACACTTTGCAAACATTTGATTTTGTAGTCATTTTGATTTTCAACTAGTTCTTTAAACTTAATGAATATGTTTATAGTTTGTGCTTTGTCATTTAAGGAAAATATCCATGTGTTTCATACTATACTATACTTGCGTAGTATTTATAGCCATCTCTAGAGGTTAAGGGTGCCGGTCCCCATAGGTCAGTATGCACAAGTTCGAGGGGCCTTTCGGTTTAATTTGGCACAAATCTGTAACTCAATTTATGGCTCTTCCCATACATACATGCTGGGCAAAAGGAACAGAGATCTGTTTCATCCATGCCTTTGAAATTCTTACAACTAGAGGATTTGGTCATTTGGATGCCCTAGTCTCTTGTGAACAATGTGTAGTTGTTTTATAGACTCTGATCTATGACAATTGATAAGACTCAACACTACATTCATGGACTAAGGACTTTGATATAGACTCATGGCTGACTTGATCCTTTTTTGAAGCAAACAGTGACACTATAGCACAATAAAGTTTGGTTTCTTTTAGTTTATCTTTCTAAATGTCATCTCTATTGACTCCATTCACCTTCTGCAGTCATCCGGTTCCAGTTCCTCTTACTATAACCTTTCCCTACTTGCCCTTCACAATACAAATACCATTAGAAAAGACTATAGTGTATTTGTTGCGTGTGGTAAGGCTAGATATGCTTATGAGGTTTTTTAAAATTTGGGGAATAAAAGGACATTATTAACCTAAATTTATGTGCCATCACATGCTGGTAAATAAACTGTGCCAATGTATGAAATGATTAATTCATTACCATTTCAAGGTCATATTGTTCAGATCTTTTGTCACATGGTCTGTGGCTCCATTGTCCAGAAATCATCGAGACTCACTCTCAACCTCACTTGTTGCTGCCATGTATGCTGCCTTTCGTGCTTGTTGTCTTTTGCATAAGCAAGGGGCTGTACAGGTTGCCTTCTTGCTGGTGAAATTGGTACATAGTCATCAACTTTTTTATGCCATCACTCATCTGCAGTGTGTCCCTCTTTAAAGCCTATTTGACAGAAGACTCCTAGCTTAAAGGTTATTTTTTAACCTTTAGCTTCCCCTCTACCTTTCTAGTTTTAGTAGCATCCTTGTTTTCTTGACCTCCTCCATTATTTGTGCCATATCCTCTCCCAGCCTGCACTTTCTTCCTTCATATGGTTGAGCAAAGACGGCATATGCTTCATCAAAAGGTTGGTTGCACGAGCCTAGCAAGCAATTTAGTTAGTTTAATTACAGGCCGAATTATTCTAGCCACTATTATATATACCCATATAATCTCTAGGTTAGCTCATTTAATTGACTGCACCGCTACTGGATTACTAAGCAAGATAACTAATTATTTGGGTTAAAAGTCTAAATATATTATTTAGTGGGATGCTCCATTTAATATGCTTGTATGTTAGGGGCCTTGTGTTATTTTACAAGGTGGATCCCTATAACACAAGAACAAGTAACACCACTTTTAGTTTTATTATTTTTTAATTTAAATCAAATGTGATTTAATAAAATTAATAAATTAATAAATATGGAGCCTAGGGTTTCCACCAATTAGAGATATCAAAGGGCTTATTTTCTCTAAAAAAAAGGAGAGCCACATTATATAGATCAGAGAAAAATAATTTTTCTCTCTAATTTTGAAAGGAAAATTTTCTCTTGCTAGTTGCTTTTAGTGGTGATAAAGGCGTTCACACATCAAATGCAGATCAAACCTGAGTCATTACCTAGAAGATCATTAGTGACAGGTCGTGATCTAACAAGATTAGTGATACGGATCGTGATTTAACAGGAGTAGTAGTGATAGATCATGATCTATAAGCCTAGATTAATTCAGTGAAAAAATCAAATCGGATTGTTAAGATATAATTTTCTAGATTACGAATTCCTATGTATTGTATGAGATCGGTCCTGAAATTTTTTTTTTTTTAGAAAAACTGATTTTTAACCAACAGATAAACCTCTAACAAATTGGTCGTGGAAGAAAACTCAACCAAATTCTCTGAATTCTTCTACAGACTCACTGGTATAATACTAGTAAAATTGTTGGAATCGAGATCAAGAACTACCAATGGAAGCTCCGAAAGATATTCGATTATGGAACCATGGATATGATTATTACCTAAAATGAGCTGCGTGAGATTAGTACACTACTCAAACACATTCTCAATAGTCCCTGAAAGCAAATTTCCATCAAGATTTATCTCCACAAGAGACTCTGAATTACACAATTCTCTGGGTATGGAGCTCAAACTAATGTACTTCAACATGGAACGGTTTCCAATCTCCGGTGGGATTCTGCCAACGAACTGGTTACTAGAAAGCAAGTGCGAGTCCATTTGGTTCCACTTTCCAAACCAAGAAGGCAGCGTCCCAGAAAGCTAGTTTTTTCTCGACAGCAAATATCAAAACTGGTAGCTCGAATAACTGCTCAGGTAATGACCCAGATAATGCATTGCAAGAAAGCATCACCGACTTCAAATTCTCACACTTTCCAAGCTCATTTGGTATTGATCTAATGAGCTGAGTGCTACCCAAATTCTGTAACTCCCCAATAGCTTTTGGGACTGAACACTTCAAAGGATTCTCGGAAAGATCAAGCATGTTTAGAAATTTCAACTTGGATAGTTCTTCGGGTAAAGGCCCAGTTATTAAACAAGATGGTGAAGAAAAGATTTCAAGAAGTGAGAGTTCACCAATTTCTGGAGGTAACTAACCAATAAATTGGTTAATGCCCATGAAAAGGTGAGTGTGTTAGGAAATTGATGGGTGAAACAAGGCCACAGCTAAAATGAAATTGGAAGAAAACAAAGAACAAACACAAAATTGGACACCAGGAAATTACATGGTTCGGTTTTTAGCTTACGTCCACGGGCGAAGACTGAAGGAAAATATTTCACTAGTGATATGAGGATTACAAGTGTTGTAATACTTTGGTTCACTACCCAAAATCTCAATACACCCAATCTCTCAAATCACTATAAAAAGAGCTTATAATTTCAAGCTCTCTAAACTCTCTCTAAATACAAGAAAACTCTTCTCAAAATTAGATGAGCAAATGAGAGAATGAGCCCCTCTATTTATAGCCAAAATCTTGGCTACTATTCACATATTTTTTAATTATTTATTATTTTTTAAAATTCAAAGCTCAAAGTTTGATATTCAAACTTTGAATATCTAGAATTTTGAATTTAATATTCAAATTTTGAATATCTAGAGGAGGCACCAATCTTGACATTCTCCCACTTGGAGATTCGATTGAAAACCAATCAATCTTCACATCATCTTTTCTATTTCGTCATAGTCATGTTGCCTATGTTTCTGCTAGGCCACAAGAGGATCTATTCCATACAAACTTATCAGTATTTATCGGCCTGGTCAAAACATCTGCTAGGTTGTCCTTTGTATGGATATTCTGCAAATCTACATTTCCATCTTCCACTACTTCTCGAACGAAATGGTATTGAGCCCTTATGTGCTTTGTCCTAGAATGAAAGGCTAGATTCCTTGCAATGTGCAAGGCACTCTGACTGTATCCAATAATCTTTGTATCCAAATAGCTTCCTTGCAAGCCTGTGTAGTTGTCGTGTATTCTGCTTCTGTTGTAGATAAAGCCACAACGGTCTACAGTTTTGAAACTTAACTTACAACTCCTACTGCAAGTGTAAACACATAGCCAGTAGTGGATTTCCTTTTATCAAGGTCTCTTGTAAAATCTGAATCCACATAGCCCCTGACAATAAATTCTGATCCTCCATAACATAATGCAACATCTGAGGTTCCTCTAATATATTTTAGAATCTTCTTCACAGCTTTCCAATGTTCTCCACCAGGATTCGCCATGTATCGACCGACTGCTCCCACTGCTTGTGCAATATCTGGTCTTGTATAAATTATAGTGAACATTAAACTTCTCACTGCTGATACATACGGTACTCGAGACATCTTATTTGTCTCTGCTTCATTACTAGCCAATTGTGCCTTTAGTTCTTGGACTCGGTCTTTGTTAGGGCCTGCTACCAACATGTCATTCACGTACAACAGTAAAATGATGAAATCATTATTTTCAAACCTCTTATAATATGCACAATGCTCTGAACTGAGTCTGTTGTATCCAAGGCTCATGATGAAGGAATCAAATATCTTATACCAACACATTGGCATCTGTTTAAGACTGTATAGAGATTTGTTCAACCTGCAAACTAAGTTCTCATTTCCTATTTCAGTAAAAACTTCTGGTTGGAGCATATAAATTTCTTCTTCAAATTCTCCATGAAGAAATGCAGTTTTCACATCTAACTGTTCTAAATGTAAGTCAAATGTAGCACACATCGTCAAGACTATTATGACTGTCGTGAGTCGAACTACTGGAGAAAATATCTCGTTCAAGTCAATACATTCTTTTTTAGCATATTCTTTCACCACCAATCTTGCACAATATCGCTCCACTTGGTCATTGTCATCACGTTTGATCTTATAGACCCATTTGTTTCCAATGGCTTTTCTTTCATGTGGTAGTGATACAAGTTCTCATGTCTTATTTTTGTGTAGAGCTTCAATGTCTTCATGCATTGTTGTCATCCACAAAGCAACATCTGAGCTGTTTAAAGTTTCATGGAAAGTTGATGGCTCTCCATCCTCTGTTAGAAAACAGTATACAATATTGATCTCTGTGACATATTCCGAGTGCCACACTGGTGGTCATCTCTCACGAGTTGACCGACTGGTTCTTGATCCTCGTGCTCTAGTGCTACTTCAGAAAAATTTGAATCTTCTTTTTCCGAATTATTTTTTACATATACTAGTAAAGTCTCTGACTTTTCTTTTACAGTGCTATCATCATCATCTCTTCTTTATAGTTGATCTTCTACAAAGATAACGTCTCTGCTAATGATAATATTATAGGCAGTGGGGTCCCAACGACAATACCCATTTACTTCATCAGTATACCCTAAGACGATACACCTCTTAGATTTTGGATCTAACTTTGTTCTTTCTTGGGCATTGTACATCACGTACACAGGACATCTAAATGCATGTAGGTAGGAGTAATCAGCTAGCTTTCCAGTCCACATCTTCATCGCTGTCTTCAGCCCAATTAACGTAGATATCGACTAATTTACTACATAACAGACAGTTTTAGCTGTTTCTGCCCAAAATGAATTGGTTAGACCAGCAGTCCTTAACATAACTCTTATCATTTCTGTAAGAGTCCTGTTCATCCGCTCCACCACTCCATTTTATTGAAAAGTATATGCCACCGTGAACTGCCTCTGAATACCTTCTTACTTACAAAAAGTAAGAAACTTGTCGTCTGTATACTCTCCACAATTATCCGTCCTCAAGTACTTGATCCTTTTGCTAGATTCAAGTTCCACTCGCGCTTTGTATTCTTTAAACACTGGAAATTCATCTTACTTTTTCGTAATTAGATACACCCAACATCTTTTAGAATAATCATCAATGAAAGTCACCATGTACTTTGCACCTCCCATGGACATATCCGGCGATTCCCAAACATCATAATGAATCAAGTCTAAAATGCATTTACTTCTAGCAATAGATCTATTGAGCCTTAATCTATGCTGCTTACTTATAACACAATGTTCACAAAATGGTAAACTTACCGATTTGAGCCCTGGAAGCAATTTTCGCTCAAAGAGAATCTTTAAACCTTGTTCTGACATGTGGCCCAGTTTGAGATGCCACATCATTGTTGACTCTTCTCCATTTGACGCGACACACGAATCAGCTTCTTGTAGTGTTTCCCCTTTAAGCATGAACCGATTATCACCAATCTTTTCTGCTTTCATCAATACAGGCGCACATTTGACAATCTTCATAATTCCATTCTTCACATGAGTTTTGTACCCATGACTATCCATTTGTCCCAAAGACAATGGATTTTTCTTCAAGCCTTTGACATGTCGTACCTCCTCAATTGTGCGAATTGTACCATCAAACATTTTGATTTTGATGGTACCAATACCGATGATCTCCAAGGCATGATTATCTCCTATATATACAGATTCTCCTGAGATATGTTCATATGTGTGGAATCATTCTCTCCGAGAGGTTATGTGCTAGGTAGCTCCAGAGTCTATGAGGCAGACATCATATAGTCGTTTTCTGCCTTCTGAAACAATTGTTGCCTCGCTGTAGAGAATTTCGCCATCATTCGAGGTACTCGCTACACATAGGAATGACAATGGGGAGGGGAGGGGAGGGGACCAATCTCCCCATACCCATCCCCGATATTTTGCGTATGTCCCCGTCCCCTCTCCATCCCCATCAGAATTACTAGAGAGAATCTTCATTCCCTCCCTGAATAATAATAGGGGATCCCTGAGGGTCCCCGATCCTCGAATAACTAATACATTTTTTTGTTTTCGATTTTGAGTTAATCATATAAAAATAAAAAATTCAAATAAAAGTAAAGTTCGAAATATATCTTAGATTAATATCCATTACAAAAGTCACATACATTAAATTAGTAAGTAACGCACCATGCAAGGGATACAAATTTCTTTTATAAACTATCATGAACAAATTAATAGTCTAATACAAAATTGTTACAAATAAAATCGAATTTAGATTCAAAATTAACTTTTTCAATGGTGGCGTGGACACTTTATAAATGTGGACTATTCCTTTTACAACGCAATAGTTAAATCGGAGCAAATCAAGAGCAAATATTAGATTAGATTAGATATTAAAATTTTGATTCGCTGTGGACAATTATAACATCTAAAAATAAATAAAAAATAAAATTTAAGTTTAAAATATTTAAAGAATATGAATAGAATCTAGTCGATCTTTTTAATGTCCTAAATAAAAATTTAGTACTTTAATTAGTTAATTAGGCCTAAAAATTTAATAATATAAATATTTTGATATGTTTTATTTTTACCAATATTTATAATTTTATAATTTAAATTTTATAATTTATTTACTAGTAATTTTTAAAAATTAAAATAAAATTAAAAATTAAAATAGGAAAATGGGTAGGGGATGGGGATTCCACCTTATCCTCGTCCCCTTCCCGAATAAGAAATTGGGTAAAAAATTTCTCCGTCCCTTCCCCGAATAAGAAATTGGGTATGAAATTATCCCTATACCCTCCCCGAATGGAGAAAATCCCTGAGAGTACCCTTTTCCGTGGAGATTTTTGTCATCTCTAGCTACACACCCCGAGCATTTGATGACTCAGGTTCTTTGCCCTCTCTTCTCTTCTGGTTACTCCAACACTCTTTCCTGACGTGCCCTTTCTTGCCATAATTATAGCATTTGACATTCTTCTTACTTCTTGATTTTGAACTACCATGATTATGACCCCCACTGAGACCACGTTCCGTTGATCTCCCTCTCGTCACCGATAGCGCTTCTGTCTGCTGCGAACTCACCAGTCTGTCTTCCTTATTTTTCCGTCTGCTCTCCTCATTTAATACGGAAGCTGCAACATCGTCGAAAACTATACTATCCGCTGGATTATTGTTCGTCAGGTTGATGATGAGTTGATCATATGAATATGGTAGACTTTGAAGAAGAAGCTCTGCACGTTCATTTTCTTTTATATTATGACCCAACGATGTGAGTTGTGAAAATAGAGTCTTCAAGGTGTTGATGTGGTCGGTCACCGATATAGATTCCGCTATTCAAAGAATATAAAGTCTCCTTTTTAGGAAGATCTTATTGTGCAGCGACTTGGCATCGTACAATTTTGTGAGAGTATCTCATATTTTCTTCGCTGTCTTTTTTTCTACCAAACTGGATAATACTCCATCCGCAAGTGTCAAGTGTAGATCAGAAAAGGCGCTGCCATCTATCTCGTTCCACTTGTCATCAGTTATCTCCATGGGCCTTTCTTCAATTGCTGCTAAGTAATTATTTTTCCTCAATCCAGCTTTTATCTTTATTTTCCACAACAAAAAATTATTTCCGTTGAACTTCTCAATTTCGTATTTTGTCGCCATCACTTTTCACCACGAACTAGTTTTACTAGGATCAGCTCCCACTGTCTCACATGAACAGTAACCGTATATGTTAATAATACTACCGACTCCAAAAAATACAACCAGTAGCTCTTATACTACTATTAGGAAATTGATGAGTGAAGCAGGGCCGCAGCTAAAATGAAATTGGAAGAAAATAAAGAACAAGCACAAAATAGGATACCAGAAAATTACGTAGTTCGGCTTTTAGCCTAAGTCCACAGGCAAAGACTGAATGAAAATATTTCACTAGTGATATGAAGATTACAAGTATTGTAATATTTTAGTTCGCTACCCAAAACTTCAATACAATCAATCTCTCAAATCACTATAAAAAGAACTTATAATTTCAAGTTCTCTAAACTCTCTCTAAATACAAGAAAATTCTTCTCAAATGGATGAGAGAATAAGCCCCTCTGTTTATAGTCAAAATCTTAACTACTATTCACGTATTTTTTTAATTATATATTATTTTTCAAAATTCAAAATTCTGAAATTTTGAATTTGATATTCAAAATTTGAATATCTAAAACAAACACCAATCTTGGTAGAGTGAGGTGTTTCAAGTTGCCAATTTTAGGTGGGATGCTGCCATAAAGTGATCTATTTGATACATCTAGGCAGAGTTGGCAACAATACCCGCAGGACCCCAATTAATTTGGTGCGGATATGGGGTCCCGAAAAAATCTAAAAATAAATTCGGGCCTATTTAGATATAGGTCTAAAACTCCAAAATTTTTCGGGTTCGGGTTGAGGATTTTCCAAATCCCCTAACTCAACCTGAAAATAAAAACAAAAGAAAAATCTAATATTTTAAACTTTGAAATTAGAAATTGTAATGTCATCGAATCAAATTTTTTCCCCCAAAAGAAACCCTAACAGTTCGTGAGCTGCCGTCGTCACTAATAGCCGGTCAGCCGCCACCGTTCGTCGTCACCGACCAACACTCAGCTGCACCTGTTGGTTCTCCTGCAGCAAGGTTTCCTGCTGTTGGTGGTGTAAAAAATGGTGACGGTTTAAGTTTTGGTGAAGGGATTTTGAGAAGTGGGCTAAAGAATAGCGAGTGTAATGATGATAAAGCCGTCATAATGCGTGTTGTTCTATGTGGCTGCTTTGTTAAGGAAGAAGATGAAGTGAAGGAAGGAGAGAGCGGGAGCCATGTGGAAGAAACTAGACAAGAGAGGAGAAAAGAAAGCGAAACTCAAACAGTCGCGGGTTGTTTGCTTGCTGTGTGGTGGGTTCACTAATTCTGGCCACACAATTTTAAAGATTCATTTTGCTACCCAATATGTGTAAGCAGGGGTTTGTATCAATTGTATGGCTAAAAGTTTATTTTGAAGGCTTAAAATTATTTTGATTTGTGGTATAAAATTTAATTATTTGTAATTATGTTGAAGATTTAAAATTATTATATTTTTATTTATGTGGAGGTTGTTAAAATTTGATCACTTATAATTTTATTTTTAATATAAAATTTAATTATTTATAATTTTATTTTTAAATATAAAAGTTGTTAAAATTATTATTATTTTAAAAAAATTAAAATATTTAAAAATTATCATTTAAAAAATAGGGATCGGTCCCATTTTAATTCCCGCTCAATTCGAAAATTTTCAAGAATATACCCAAACAATCTCCCATTACAATTTTCTGAATATGGGGCGAGTTCGGGAGATTGCTTCTAAATCGGGTTTGGGTTCGAGGATCATGATCCCCACCCGAACCCGCCCCATTGACATCCCTACATCTAGGTAGCTCAAAGACTATAAATTTGTGAAGGGGACTTACAAGGAGCGAACCTGAGAGAAGGTTGTCTCCGAGGCGTAAGTTTTGAAATTGAGTCAACTCACCAATTTGTCTCGTACGGTCCCATTAAACTCATCGCCGGACAAATCGAGCGTCTTTTAGGGGTGGGCAAAAAAACCGTGGTGTAAAAAAAACCGAACCGAACCGGCGGTTTTTTCTTATTTGGTTCGGTTTTTTTTTTTAAGAAAAAACCGAATAAACCGTTTGTAAAAAAAACCGAAATATCGGTTCGGTATTCGGTTCATTTAGCTGAACCGAAAAACCGAACCGAAAAACCGAATTTTTTTTTATTTAATTTAAATTAAACATATGTTAATTTTTAACTGATGTGTAAGATAAGAAACATGAACTTGCATGCACACAATCAGAGTATATATATAAATGTAAGTGTTGTTGTTATTTTTATTTCTCTTTATAACATTATGATTATGTTTATATAGATGGATTATTGTAGTTTAGTTATGTATTTTGAAATTTTAATATTTCATATTTTGGGAGTATTTTATTAATAGTTAGTAAGATATTAGTGATAAAATGTGTTTTGAATACTTTGTATTTATTGTTAATATTTGTAATAAAATTAGAATAAATTAATTATTGAAAAAAATTATTACATTCATGAGGCCCAATGGGCTAAAAATTTAAAAATTCAAAACAGTCCCATTTTATAAAAAGAACCGAAAAACCAAACCGAACCGAACCGAACCGAAAAGAACCGTTTGAATTCGGTTCTTTTTTAATTCGGTTCTTATTCGATTCTTTTTATAAAATAACCGAATTAAAACGGTTCTACAAAATTTCGAACCGAACCGAACCGTGCCCACCCCTAGCGTCTTTAGATTTTTCAACTTCCCAAGCTCATATGGGATTTCTCCGGTGAAAGAGTTGGAACCGAGTGAGAGGGTTTCAAGCTGAGTCAACACGCCAAGTTGACTCGGGACAAAATCGGACAATTGATTTTCTCCCAGAGACAGTTGTTTAAGCCGCTGACCAAAGAGAAGGTTTTGGGAAAGGTCGGTGAGGCTTGAAAGAAAGAAGACGGAAGGAGAAAGAGGGCCCTTGAGAGAGTGAGTTGGGAGAACGAGCGAGATGACTCGGCCGCGTTGGCAACTTACGCCAACCCAGTAACAATGCGGTTTGTTTTGTTCCATGAAACAAGATTATGCGAGCTTTCAAGTGCATTTTTTGAAAGAAATGAGACTTTGCTCATCTGGGTTTTGCTCATCATCAGCTTCTACAAATGCTTGATGGGACTCCAAAACAAACAACATAAGCACACACAGCCAAGTAAACCATTGACGTTTAAATTCCATTTTTTTTACAAAGAGAAGATTAAAAAAAAGTGGCAAGTTCACTACTCACGGCAGAAAAAAAAAAAAGTGCCTTTTTCCCTTTTTTTAATCTTTCACAGCAAAATAATATTGGGCAACGAAGCGGAAGTCGGAAGTGAAAAGCAAAAGAATGAAGAAGCAGTGTTTTGCATGAGCTTTAGATAAGGCCCAGCTAAGTTCCAGCTGCTGATCTTAACCATTGAGTTTGAGTTAGTTGGACTAAGATCCGGTGATGGCCTAAACTTGTCCTGAGCATCGAATCAATGATCAGCAATTATTTGGGATCCACATAAAATTATTGTTGGCCATTAATTCGGTTCTCAAGACAAGTTCAGATCAACACTAGATCCGTTTTCGAGTTAGAAACGATTTTATTTAACGATTTTAAAAGAATCATATTATGTTATAATATAATAATATTTTATTTTAACCCTTACCTTAAATTCTAAATCGAGAAAGAGACAAAAATAATGTAAATCCTAATAATAAATAATAATGACAATTTTTCAACTCATTTTACATGAGTCAAAAACTCATATTCATTGGTCTTATCTTTCTTTAATTCTTTTTCATTAACAGTACGTACAACCCTCGTGATTGCTCATTTTTATTACTAATTTACCGTATTAAAAATTTACAAAAATTACAGAATTAACCAATTTTTTTTTTTTAAAGAAATGTAATATAAATTAAATGCGTTCTTTCTTCAAGATCTCACCTTTCTATTCTATGCATCAGTGTGGAGTGGGAACTCTGGCATCTTTTTGCTCTCTTTCAAGAGCTTACTCTTGGACTTGATGAGCATGAGCATGAGAATAGATACAAAATTTGAAATCACCAATTTATATAACATTTATATGTTATTTCTAAATCAAAAAAATCTAATAGACATATTTTGTCAACCTCTTCTATAAATGTTATTTTATGTTACTAATTGACGTATAATCAAACGCTGCGGATTTTGAGAAACATATTGATATGAACAAGCTATATTAATATTTATTAAGTTAATATTAATATTATTATTAACATTGCTTTACTGGGAAAGTGATAATTGCTAGGTTAACAAATGGGCTTTGAAGCCGGCAGGTTTAATTTTGCCCGAGACCGTTAGGTTCATACCTACAATTCAAATCAAGTAAAACTCCCGGGAAATTACAACTACCCCAATCTCAAAGAAATCAAAAGAGAAAGAAAAAGAAAACAGGACATTTTAGTTCATTCTTTTTAGATTTTATTATAATGGGAGAGTTTGAAGAACAATTGAAGGATAGAAATGTTTCTCCATCATCATCACCACCAACACCTCCATCACCTCTCCCCATAAGTATAGGACCCGGCAACCATAGGTACTTTCTCCCGCCATCTCCGACGCCTTCCCCTCCCTTCTCGCCACCTCCGTCCAGCAGCACGTCGGCGGAAAACCTACCCCTTTTGGCTGAAACACACCCCACTACGGCCCAAGTGCCATCGGCATTTTCATTGGATGGGAAAGTCCCGGATGGTCAAGTTGATGATAAAACTACTTCATGCCTCAAAGAATTGTAAGTCCTTTGTTATATTTAGTCTTCTAGTACATTTTTGGCTTGGCATTAACAGAATATGTACATGATTAATTCATCAATCAAATAAAGGAATAATTTTAGCACATCTTAACTTGCAAGTTCACGAGTGACTTTCTAGGCACCATTTGACTGGTAGTTTTTTTTTTTTTTTTTCTCTTAACGAAGCCAAATTTTCTTTTGAATTCCAACCCATCTAACAATTAACAACTAGTCAAAACTATGAAAATTATTTAGTATTTTCATACTAACAATAATCTCTTAATAATTTTTGTCTCCATGAAAGCACAGGGTAGATTGGCTTTTACAAAGATGCTGCAGTTGCATTTCCTGGTCTGCTCATATCTTTGCTCAAAGGCAGAAACAATACTGAGCAGCCACAGCCACAGAGTCTGCCGAGGCCAAAGACTTTTTTCATCTTTTGTTTCAGACACTCATTTTTGTAACTCAATTTCAGTAGTGAATAGACTGTACATTTTTAAGCTGTAACAACATCCTTGAAACATTCTCACTATTCTTTGCTAAAATTTGATGTTGAATTTGAAAGATGTCAAATAGAGGAATAAAATTTTGTGTTTATGTGAGACATGCTTTGCCTTTGTCATTTCTGAATCCATTATCTGACGCCTCGCAGTTGAAAGTATGACAAAATCTTCAAAGTGAATGTTGGCATTAATTCATTAATCTATTATGCATTCACTGATTACTAATTTTCATCAGGAGGTATGGCAAAATTTGACCCGATCATTGTATGGATGACATGATTCAACACAGAAGAACAAATGAAATTAACTAGTAAACAGTCACTCACACAGCAAATCAAATGAAATTATAGGCTCCACATTAGAAAAATATAACTGATTCTGATTATCCTTCAATGGCTTACTAAAATAGCCAATTATCCTTCAATGAAATTATACTCTTTTTACAAGCAAAGAGGACGATGGGGCTTACAATTACAACTCTACATTACATTGCATGCATTTTAAGGGTCCTTTACGACAAGCAATTATCCAGTTGATGGAGATATAATTACTGCTGATTTTGTTGTCTCTGTTGGGCAAAATTGGGATGATTTTGTTGTGCATTCTGAAGTGCTACCATATTAGACTGCAAATTCTGAGCATTTGGCTGCATATTACCAAATGCTCCTTGCGTGTTGTGTTGCTGTTGCTGCTGCTGCTGCTGCTGCTGTATAGGCATCATGCTACCTGGATTTGACGCCCCCATATTGAACACTGCAACCAAAAGACCCAACTGAGCTCTAGCTTAATACCATAAATGACAATGTGAATAAGCATATGATAATATGAAGCATTTGGCTGTAGAATCTGTTTTCCACTTTTCTCAAGAAAATAATAAATTATTAAATATAGAAGCAAACAAACGTGGTGATCAGACATACTTTGGTCACTCAACATTTGGGAAGCGTGACTCCTTTGGGGATTGTTACCAGCTAATCCAAACTGCATCATAGATTCAGACAAGGGAATGAACATCAATTTCTTAACAAGAACTTCGATCCTCGTGAATCATCCATATACATTTACTATAAGCACTTGAGAGGAGAAAAATAAGAAGAGGAAGGGTAGTGCATGTGTAGAAGATCACAAAAATAGGGATTAGGGGTAAACAAAAATATTTTAAAGAGAGAATGTGGAATAACTCACCTGCATCCGTGGAAGAAGAGACTGGGATGACACTGTAGCTGACATATTGGGAATCTAACGAACACATTCAGTGCGAAGAAGTTATGAAAGGAATATATAATCATCAGAAAGATGATTGAAAGAAACACAATGTATAGGAACAAGTATCGATAATGAGTTGATGGTAATGTTTAGAATGAATTTACAAGTTGAATAAGTAAACAAATCGAATTACGAAATTAGATGAAAAAAACCATAACATAAATATTCATTTCTTCTAACTCCCAGTGTACAACTTCTAGTTCCAGTATGTATACAAAACACACTCCAAAACCTATAGTTTAGTGATTAAAGATTACATGTCAATGCTGAGTGCTTGTACAGTTCTGGATTAACATAAGCCCATAATATCAAATAATATATGCAATTTTGATAAAAGGAAATCCCAGTACCAGTTTTGCTTCACCAAATTAGAAAGAACAGATTATTATTTATTATCAAGAATCACATGCCCCCGGCTAAATTTTCTATGAAAAGCCTTATGACTGAAAAAGCCAAGTGCTAACATTGGATTGAACGTAAGCATAGATGGAGAAGACAGAAAACAACCATGCATAAGACTCTAAAATCTCTTACAAAATCTGAAACCCAACAATTACACAATCTAGTTTGGACTTGTCGCATATTCAGAATTTACAACAAAGCACTAAAACTGATAAAACCACACATCACCCATGCAACAAATACACTGCAAGATATTTAGAAGAGAAATAAGAAACTAATGTTGGAAAATGATATCACAGTATCAAAATACTTATAAATGTGACATAATGAACCGAATAAATATTACAAGAAGAAGCAAGGATACTGACTACTCAGATGCAACCAAGTCGTAATTCAAGCAGAAACTGAACCAGGCTTTGTGATCACAATTAACCAACAGTATTTCATGCACTTTTATCTTCAACCCAACAATGAAATAGAGAATATGATAGATCAGAAAAGTAAATAAAATCCACTTGATCTTTAATATGGTAGCAAATGGTATGGTCAATCCAACTCCATAACTGCATAATCAGATTGTACAGCAAAAATACGAAAACAAGTTAAATAAACACAAAGAACTATAAATCATACCATCTGGTTATTTGATGTGCCCTGAGCAGCATTAAATAATGCACTATTTGCAGCACCTGAAAACTGGCTTAAATGTCGATTCAACTGGTTTCCTTGGCCAAGTTGGCTTTGACCAATTCCATGCTGAACATGTCCCGATGCCAGCTGCCTACCTTGAAATTGCTGGTGTCCCATTGGCTGAGAAAATTGCATCTGATGCTGCCCATGTAACTGGTAGAATATGGAGATTTGATAATAATTACTTAATCATGCACAAATATTTGTAACTTATGAGTTAGTTAAACACATCATACTAAATACCCAAAAACAAACACTCATTTTCTCTATCAGATGCATTAGCTTGACATTATTGCTGATTGCTTCAAAATGATTGAATTCCAATTCATTGACTTTTAAGAATATGGAGTTTCATTTAAACATTCATTACAAAAAAACAAAATTATTGATGCTCTAATTTTCAAATATCCAGCATTTCAATTAATGAAAAAAGGAAACCAAGGAAAAGCAAGCATGCAGGCAAACATCCATTTCATACAAATAAGTACATTCATATGTCTGGAAATTCTTAGCAGATGAAGAGAAACAAAATATGACAATGTCATGTTACCTGCTGAAACTTCTGTTGACCTTGCAAATCGTGTAGCTGTGACATCTGATTCTAAACATGAGCATAGCAATTCAATGTAAAATGCCAGAATCGCCAAAGAAAAAAATAATTAAGCAATTAAATTTAAGAAATAAGATTCAACCTAATCTAGTGATTTATATCACTCATGACAAGAATGCCCTAGAAAACTTTCAGATAAAGGCTGGATAATTTAGTTATACTAGTGGATCAGAAACTTTAAAGGTGGGAATCAACGTGGGACCTCATTTGCTCAAGAAGGTAATACCATAACAAACTATCCAAGATTATATGCATCATTTAGAAGTCAGCTGCTTCATGCTAGTTCGCTATCATATGTTCAGATTATTTACAGTTTACAGCAGGAAAAAGAAAAAGCTAGTGTCACCTCCACCAAATACCTCCACAATGAGAACTTGGCAACTACAAACCTTTAGTTTGATTTCAACCCCAACCAGTTTGACCATCACATTAAAGGTTGGATTGGATAGAGAGATAAGAAACAAGCACAGAGATAGACAGACTGGGAAGCAGGCTTAAGATATCATCAGAGTACAAATCAAGCATTAAAATCTCAGAAAAATTTCAATATTTTCTCCAGTTTAATAAAAGAGCAACCTATTTCACAATATTCAAAACTCACTAATGACCATTAAAAATGAAATCAGTAGACTACACCTGTCCCAGTCCTTGCATCTGAGACTGCCTGAACTGTTGCTGAGCAAGAAGTTGCTGTTGATGAGGTAATTGCATCATTTTCTGCCTTTGCTGTTGTTGTTGCTGCTGCTGCTGCTGCTGCTGCTGCTGCTGCTGTTGCTGTTGCTGTTGCTGAGGAGATGGTGTATTCATCATGTTTGTGCCAGATCTAGGTGAGTTGGCATATGGCACTGGAGATGCAGTAGTGTTATCAAATGAAGTGGCACTGGTTGCAGCAGAAGGTGATGCAGCAGTTCTTCCAATAAGTTGTGCTCCAGAAGCCTGCTTGAAAAGTTTGAGGTAAAAAGGTAAGAGATCTTATCCATCAAGTCAGGACAGAAAATTTCATGATGCACATCTAAAACCAAAAATTTATCAAAGAAATCCCTTTGACAGGTTTCACCCCACAAGCTGAATCCTAGAAGATCATGAAGTTCAAATTAGAACCAGGAAATACAGAAAGAACAACTTAAACAGCGACACATCTTTCCACAAGTACCAATAAGGAAAAAGAAAAGGAAAGAGAGAATTCAGCCAGGAGTCTCTCATTTAGACAAGACAAAGCTTGCATCCATCAAACTTGATGAGGAAATCATAAAGCATCAAGAACATTGCACGTCAAAGAAAGTGATGAATGAATTGAGATAAAGAGAGGAGAAGTGAATAACAATGAAAATCTATGAACCACTATTGTCATCTCATTTCTCTGCAACTTGTATGGAAAAGAAAATAAGGAAATAATGAGCATAGACTCCAAAGAAACTACTGTGCACTGACAAAAAGAGGAACTGAAATGAGATTTTAGGAAAGGGCACCGCAAAAAAAAAAATGACCGTCTGCAGAACATGTATCGTTCCCAACTTTCACATTGCACACAAAACAAACAAACAAATCAAGGAGATGAAACTTCAAAAAGGAGCCAACGTTTAACCTGTAACAAATTCCCTTGGTTACCAATGCTGTTTGATGACAAAGGTGGAGTGTTCTTCATGTACATACCTGTAATATAGAAAAGAGTTTTGAAAAATGCTCACAAGAATTAGAATAGAATCTGGTATTGGGTCAAAAGGAACAGTTTATAACAAAATATTGACTGTTACCAGATGCATCTGAAAAAGTATGCACTCCATCACCTACAGGCAGCAAATCAACTAGATGCATTGGAAGTGCAGGTGTCATCTGCCTCTGGTCTCCAGGCAATCTCAGACCTGCATACATATGCAGTTTATAATAGTGATTGATTTGTAACCTTCTGACTAGGTACCGGGTTTGAAACACACGCTCTTACTACACAACTTATGTTCTCCTGCCAAACCTTAAAAGTCAACACTAATGCACAATTGCCGTTTAGAAATGCAAGATCTCAGAGAGCTTTCACTAGAATTCAATTAAGCTGACCATTACCAGAGGAAGCAGGAATGAACCGACCAATATTTTGAAACTTTGATTTTGACTCATTTTAGACAAACAAACCAGTGATGTCCAAAAGATGATCATAAACCAGATAGCCAGACAATTAGCTGATAGAATAAAAATGATAGTGTAATGCATAAAACGAAGCGAGACAAGGTCACAGTCCTAAATAATTAACCTTCCAGAAATACACTGACCAATTCTATCGCTATAATGTGCATGCAGCTGAAATGCTTCCATAGAAATTCTACACTTACAAAGTTGGGATAAAATTTTCCTTAATGATGTGGCACTGACATGTCATTTTGGCAACACATCATTTGGCATACAAATTTTGTATCTCAATTTGGCAAGTCTACCAGTATTTTAAAATTATTTATTGCATGGGGGCACTAAATCATATCTTTTTCATAATTTCTTTTTAGGAACCAAAAGAGATGTATGCTGGTTCGCGCAAGAGTTCCAAGGACACAGGACAGTAAAGAGTATCACCTTCACCACTATTTACTGCAGCCCGTAGTAAGTTCTCTTGTTCTTGAATCTTCAAAGCCTGACCCTTGTCCAAAGTTGGAAGGATTTGTGGCCCTTGTCGAGTACCAAAACAATAAGCTTTACGGGTATCAGCTAATACTTTTTCAGCACTTTCACAGGCCGCTCCAATCATGTCAATTCTAGACTGTGAACTAGAAAGCATCAGGAAAAATCCAATAAATTTGTAAGAAAAAAATACAAACCGTTTTTCAAACAACTCGAGCTTACCTTCAACTTCTCAATCTGTGAGGGTATTGGCAGATTCTGCATCCCAAGAAGCAACTGCTCCCTTTTGGAATTGTCATCTATTTCCATCTCCGGCAGTAGCTTTGAAGACAACATGACCGGTAATACTGTTACCAATATACATCCCATTAGTTTACTATGAAAAATTGACTGCCTAAACTGAAATTCTGATAAATTATCAGAAAATTGTAAGGAATATTACTTCAGAATCAATCCTCATATTCTTCTATTTTGCTCAGAAACTTACCAAATATATTAACAGAAATTTACAGAGACAAGGACTAAAAACCCAGAAAAACAAGAACAAGAAGTCCCAAAGACAAATGGCTAAGAAAAATGAAAATCCCCAAAAACTATACAGTCAACACATGCCAAAACTTTTAAAGTGAAATCTCATAATTTAATATGTTTCTCTTCTACATTTGGCTCATGATACACAGAAGAGGAGGATAAGCAATACAGAACATATTGACCTAACTAGAAAAGACCAGCCCTTTGCAAAGCCTAAAAGTTATGCTGTCAGCCTCAAGCAACTTAGAAAAGCATTTATCTGCAAATATATAACAATTTTATAAGGAACTGACATGTCATTAAAAATTTTAATTTACAAAAACTGTACTGAATAATTAGTAGTAGACAGCAAGTTTGGCTCATCCTGCTCTAATTCCTCACCTTCTGAGTTATATTACTTTGAATTGTAGTTGATTTTCATGATCAATGTAACACATACAAGAAGATATAGTTACAAGGTAATGTCTGCCAAAAGAGTCATACAATAATACGCATATGCTGAATAATATATGTGGCCACCGGAAAAGTTACTGACAAAAAGGAGCATTATTTATGAAACTGCAAGCACATACATAGAAGTTTTACATGTGCAAATCAATTCATTGATGCACAACAGTATATGATATATAAAATTTGAATGAGAAGGAAAGTTCTAAGCAAATAATTGCCATCTTTAACATCCAAACTTTTGAAAAGCTTTGTACGAGCAACTTCAGAGGCATGAACAGATGTGAATGCTTCAAAATACACAAAAGCTAACTATGAACAAGAAGAAAAATCTTAATAGGCAACATATGCAAATTATTTTCAGTTCTATGTGCCCAACTGAAATCAAGACAAAAATCTTACTTGTCGCATTCTCTGCATTAACATTCTTCGGATGGACTACAAAAGCCTTGGAAACTTTTCTTATCTCATCCACAATGTTGAAAAGCTCAAGGTTCACCATAGAATATTGACCCAAAATATCTTGCCTGAAAGACAGCTCAAAAATGTTATATCATTAACTCAATAAAACTACTAGCAACAAAATGACTATCTTTAATTAATTTAATCTAAAATTCCCTCTTTTGTTTCTTATTAAAAAAAATTAAAATTCCCTCTTCCAAAATTTTTCCTTACTTCCCTGGACATTTTCATGCCACATGACACTTCATGCATGACCCATCCAATTATTTTGGATCCAATAATACCAAAATCATCAAATCCTTAATCCATTTGCATTGAAAACCAACTTCCAAAACACTCCATCATTCCTTAGACTTTTCAGTTAAACTTCAGACTCAAAGAACAGTCATATAACAACCTCAGAATAACAGACAAATGTTAAATTCTAAAAACCCACGAACCACACAAACAATGTTTCAATCTCTATTTACCTCCACTTATCAGTTAGAGTTTTTAAATAGTACATTTACAAATAAACTAATTATAAACCATGCCATTATTTTTTCAGAATATAACATAACTACAAATCTAAACCCTCGGCAACCCTAATGTAATTAGCTCCCATAATTACAAGCATAGCATAAACAGAGATAGATACATGGAAATGGGTAAATGGAAGCAATACCATTTAGGGGTGGTGTTGGTACGGGCATAGGCATCGAAATCTTCGAGTATGCGAGAGATGGCTTTGAATAAACTGATGGCTCGAGTCTTGACAGCCTCGAGATTCAATTGCTGCACCACCGCCTGGTTCAGCCGCTCCACTGCAACAGGTTGTGGCGGCACCAGCTGCTGCTGCTGCTGCTGCTGGGACTGGTCTTGCATAACCACTCCCTCCATTGCGGCCATCGCTATCTCAATATACTCTCAATAACATTCAATTTTTCTGCAGCCAAGCAACTAGTATTTTCATTCAGTCATTTTATCGAACACTCGAATTTTTCTCGAACTGAATCAAAACAAAATTAAATTGAAAAAGTTAGAAAGATTTACCGTGGGTTGTAGATGGTGCCTTACAAGAGTGATCTTTGGCTTGTTCACAAGGCAATTCGTCGAAGAAACAATTCTGATTTCTTCTTTTTCTGTTAATATCCAAACGGTAGTTATGCGAGTTTTTCTGGTTTTATTTTCATTCGTTATGATTCTCTGAAATTTTATTAATATTAATTTATTTTTTAATTTAAATTTATTTTTAAATAAAATAATTTTTTTATAACTTTTATCTAAATAAAAAAAATGAATGGAAGTAAATTGTATATCCTAAAATATATTTATTAAATATATTTATTTTTTAAATTATAAAATTTAGTTTCTTTTTTTATTTAACTTTTAGGAATATAAATGTCAAATAAATATATTTAAAATATTTTTTTATTTATTAAAATAAATAAGATATTACTTATATATATTTAAAAAAAAAAGTCATTTAGAGATTTACATTTAAATCTATTCATACTTCAACTAAATTTAAATTTATTCAATTTCAAATAAAAAATAAATCTATTTAAATTTCAGATAAAAAATAAATTATACTTACAGGATATTATTCTTCTATTATGGGTATTTTAATCCATACATTTGTACAAGAAAAAAATATATGTTGGTTCTATTTGTGGTAAAGTATGAAAAAAAATTAAGGAAATTATTCCTTTTTCACCCAAAAATTGGTAAAAATTCAAATATATTTAAAAAATTTCACTATAAAACTATAAAATTTCCATTTTGTCATTTATGGTTTAAACTTTTGGGCGAAATTTTGGTAATTTCTAAAATTTTTGAGTTATGTCAAATTTTCTTCAATCTGAGTGTAGAAAATTTATAATTTCCCTAAAATAATTACAAATTATAAGTATTATTCAAAGATTACCTTAAATAAACATAAATTTAAAGTTAAATTTAAAAAAAGAAAGAAAGAAGTATCTAAGGTATTTTTAAATTTCTACCAGTTTGTATAATACCAGAGAGTTATTTTCTCCATTTATATTAACAGAAGAGAAATTTTACCCTTATTCAATTTAATTGAGAGGAAAATTGATCCTCAACAACGACTGAGACTTGAGACTATGCATAAGTTGTGCCAATGGTAACATTGGCAAAGCCTTAACTTAATTTGATTTAAACTTTAAAGCAAAAGGTTGAATTTAAAAATGATATTACAAATGTTAAAAGGGGACAAAATTATCTAAATGCTGCGGTTTTGACAGCTTTAAATTTAAATTTAAATTTTTATTTCTTAATGAACAAATAGGGATGGTAATGGGTATCAAACCCACAGTAGGTTTTTATTTTTCTAAAATAATTCGCTCACAGTGAATTTTAACAATTAGCAAACTCACTCTCATCCGGCAGCTCATTTTTTGTGGGTTTTGTCATTTAATCAAAAATATTAAAAAATACTTTTAATAATATATAAAAAACTTAAATTATATAATTCAAATGATAAATTTATAACCATAACTTAAAAAATCTGTATACAATACTCAATCTAAATTTTATCAGTGCAAATAAGAAATTAAAAATTTTAATATTAAAAGAAATACATAAAATATATTAATCTAACACAAAATATTTCTGTTATGAGCAAATCATCATCGCTAATACTAATATCAATGTCATGTTCCATCTTTAATCAATATACAAGTATTGTCAACAATATTAACAAGAAAATTTTGTACAACTACCATTAACAATAAATTAAATAAATAAAAACCCAACTTTAGTGAGCAATCATTTGGTTCAAGTCATGAAAGCAAAACAAACAAAATCAATCAAATAAAAATAAAAATATCAGTAATATTAAACTTGAAAATTATAAAATTTCTACTTATTAAAAGTTTACTCTCTCTCTCTCTCTCTCTCTCTCTCTATATATATATATATATACACACACACACACACACACACACACACATACATCCATACATATATATATACATACATACATACATACATACATATATATATATACATACATACATAAATGGTTAATATTAAAAAGTGTATATGCATAAAAAATAAAATGATCATTTTTCACTTACAGTGTTGATACACTAATAATTTTATCACATTTAAGAACTAAACAAAAAAAAATGACGGGGAAGAAATAAGAAGCAAAAATGATAATAAACAAATGCAAAAAAATAAAAAACAAAAATAAAATTGACACTGAATTTAGCAAATTCCCTTGCAACGGTGCTAAAAATTTGATAGAATTCAAAAGTGGTTAATTATTCATAAGTATAAGAGTATCTAGTTATAATATAATCTCGTGTGTCTGAAGTCAAATCACAGAGAACTTAAGAATCTAGTAATCAATTATTAAATAAAAATTAATTGCAAAAAAAGAATTTAATAGTCTAAAAAGTACTAAGGTTACGGGATCCACTCTTAATATTCAAACTATGGTCATAATATTCTCTCATATTTATATTTTATATTTTATATTTCTAGTTTAATTATGACTTAATTATTAACTAACTACTTATGAATAAATATGGAGATAAAGTACATAATGCACTATAGTTGTATTGGTATGTTGACATTATATTTAAATATCATATAGATTCAAAGCATATTTAGATTTACATACTAAAATGAAATGAAAAAAATTGATAAAAATACAAATTATATACATATAATTAAAAAAAAAACTTAAAACTCACCAGAGAGGATAATTGATTTCATAATTTAAATCATTGAGCTTCACCTTTCACTTTATCTTAAAAAATTAGTCACCCATGTTTAAAAGTAAAACACCTATTTTATTTAGCAAAGTTGTGATGTATAATACAAAAAAATTTAAAACAAAAAAGGAAGAGAAGATATTTTTCCTTAAAATTCACTTTAAATTTACATAAAAAAAACTTACTTTTAAAATTCACTATACAATTTTCTCAAGTTTCTTTCTCTCTCCCAATTCTAACCACACACAACTATGGGATCTCTTGCCTTTATATACCAAATTTTGCAAAATTTGAGTTGATTAAATGTATGCATTTACATGATATTTTTGGTGAATTTGCAATCACAACCTTTAGATGATTTTTAGTAGTACAATCTAAGGGTTTAAAATTGCAATAATTATAGATCATTAAATTCAACATAATTAATAGCTACAAATATAAATAAAATCAAAGCCAGACCCTCCATTTACTCATTTGTCAAAGGTGTGTGATCTACCAAAATGGTGTGTTAAATCTAGTGGAAATAGATGCATGTGAGCTCAAACATGTGGCATAATTTCAGCCGTTGAAAATTAATGATGGATCTAAGGGCTAGCGATACTTCTAAAAGCTTCTAAGTCTCCGGAATCCAAATTTCACTCTGTTTTTTCTTTTTTTTTATCAAAACATCATAATTTTTAGGATTTACCTACAAAACACAAAAATCATATTTCAAAACTAATAAACTTAGACAATTCATAGATTAAGTTAGAAATTTGTAAATGTGGTGAAATTGTTAGTATTGTCAACATTATAAGTGAAAAATAATAATTTTAACTTTTATTAAATATACACTTTCTAGTATTAATATATACATACACACATATACACAATGAGATAAGTCAGGTTTAGTAATTAGAAACTTTAACTTCCTTATATTTTTTATTAAATTTTTTAATTTAAAATTAAAAACATAAATAAATAAAATAAAGAATGTGAGTTGGTAAATACCCACGCGACTATTCACTGAATTTTTTTCCTCAATAACAAATCAACCTCGGCATATTTTTACCGTCCTCGGCAAACAAATAGTTCAATTTGGACCATTTTCCAACGTCCGGGTGCAGAGCCGTAGCCTTCCTCTTCAGGCTTTTCACGCACAGAAACAGAGGATGCGAAGATGCACAGAGACAGAGTCCCAAAGCAGATGTACAGCCGCCACGTCACGACAAGTCTAATCCCGCTTTGTCATCACTTTCTTCCCGTAACAGCCACATCACAAAAATATTCAGCATAGGACAATTACATATTTTCCTCTACGGGTCTACCCTCGCTCTTGCTCTTACGTGGCGTTCATCAATTCGTTCGTTTTCTCACTTCGGCGAACAGACAGTAAGTTGGACGCGTCCAATTATTAAAAAATTAAAATTGTGGATTTACATCACAATTATTTCATTAAATTAAATTCTTTTGAAAGTCTTGAATTCTTCTCTCTCGCCGGTCGCTGCAGGGCTCTTAGTTCTCAGTTTAATCAATTTAAATTTTGCTTAATGTTACCGTACGTCACTCACAGAATCTTCGTTTAATTACCAGGTGAGCTCATGATCAATCAATTTCTCGCATTTTACTTTAATTTGTTTTTCACAATTTACGTTAATTACTGAAGAATTGTCAAATTATGAATTGCCGGCATAATGCTGATGTTTTATTTGCCAATTAGCAAAATTTGAGTAGATTAATTATGTATTTGTACAACTTATAGTGTTTTTTGCCTCTCAATTTTGATTTGTTCAATGTATGCCGTTAATTTTACTTATGCTTGGAGTAAACGCATGACAATTTCAGGGCTATTAGCTAGTGAAATTGATCGTTTAATACTTTAGAGTATCTTAAAGATTACTAATGGAATGTTCGGGAGTAGTTTCTGCGAAGTGCTTAAAAAGGCACTTTTTGAGTAATTTTCTCTGGCTTTTTATGACAACGCTTATCAAGTGCTTTTGGCAAGAGCACTTCAAGGCTTCAATTTCTTTATTGATAATGAAAAGCGTTTTTGTCTACTGTAGCTAATTATTACCGAACAAACACTGTAGAGCTCTTGGTTATTAAGAAGTGATTGTTGTTGTGTAAAATATGCTCTTGAATATGCCACTAATTGGTGCTTCTCTCAAGGCAATGTCCGGAGAAAGACTTACCCTTGATGTCTCCATGTTTCAATTTTCCGCATAAAGGATGAAATGGCTTGAGTGTAGAACTGGGATGGCCTCAACTTTTCATTTATTCAACGAGAGATCTTAGAGCAATTTATGGATTGTTTATGTTTTGATATGCAATTTTGGCGTAATTGATTACATTTACATGAATCGGCAGTCTGATACCTTGATGTTTGAAGGTTCAGATTTCTGATCTTTGTATTTTTTTTTCCTCAAACTTTGCAGATTCCTTAGTTGCCCTTGGCATTCTCAGTAGGGGCTAGCATGGCTAAGTGATTTTCATAGATTAATTCTGATTCGACATCTTTAAAAATGCAATTAGTGTCAAATGACAGTCATAACGAAGATATTTCAGAAAGTGAACCCATCTTGCCTCAGCCTGACATTTTGCGAAGATCGGAAGAGTCTTCTTCGTCTTGTTCATCTTCCTCTTCATCTTCATCTTCTAGTGAAATTACAGCTGTTAGAGAGGACTGCGTCGTTTCTGCTGATGATTTACAAAATCTTCATGTCGATGAAACTAGCTATCTGGTAAACGATGACCAACCACAGTGCCGTATATGTCTTGATATTGGAGGTCTTTATTATCTATATTACTTGGTATCTTTTTCATTTCTTATGTTTTCCAATCACCATTTGAGATGGTAGATTTTTCTTCCATTGAAAAGATTCAAGATGATTATTGCTAAGTAACACACTTGGTTTATTATAAATGACTTTTAATTATTTTAGTTCTGTTTCCAGGTGAAGACTTAATTGCACCATGCCACTGTAGAGGCACTCAAAAATATGTCCATAGATCTTGTCTTGATCATTGGAGGTCAACTAAGGTGAGTGCTTGGTTTTTTACCAGCATCCTTTCTTCTTGATTAACAAATTGATGAATTGGAGTGATGCTTTGTGTGCATGGCTTAGGAAATATTACTTTTGGGAATAATCTAATTTCAGAAAATCATGTTGATCCTTCTAATATGTTTATCTAGTTTGGTAACTTCACTAGTGAGTCTAAAAATTTGTGCTGGTTCAGAAACCAAAGATCGATATATTTGATTTGGAGAATTAATAATATTATATTTATTTCCTCTGATGTTTCAGGAAGGCTTTGCTTTTGCTCACTGTACAGAATGCAGGGCGATGTTCATATTACGCACTAATTGCCCACCTGATCGCTGGTGGTTGAGATTGAAATTCCAGTTCTTAGTTGCTAGAGACCATACATTCATTTTTGTAATTGTTCAGCTGGTAGGAGAACTAATAGTTTCTGTTTATTTTGTCATTTTACGCTAGATATTGATTCAGTTCACTTGGGTCGTCTAGATTTCATTTTTTTGACCTGAGTAGTAAACAATTCCGTTATAATGATTTGGTTGATTTTAGCTTAACCCAGACAGGAAATAGGATATTAATACAGTACCAACATTTACTTTATTTATGTCTAGGCAGAAAGTTGGCAGAAAAATATTGCCTATGCAATCTACTGATTTCTTTTCCTCACTATATTTGGTTGAAATCGCATTTTGATAATTTCTTGTGGAGCTTAAAGTTTCTATATTATTTAGCTAGATTGCTAGCTGGTTCTGCTTTTGGAAAAGATCCTGCATTATTTCTTTTTGGATACTTTGGCAATACGAAAGAAATATTACTTACATAAATGCTGTACTTTAATGACAGTCAGCCCAATTTTTCGTTTCTTTATAAATTACTATTTTTTCTCATTCTGTGGTTCTGTCGTGTGAAAAAAAAAAATATCTTTGCTATATTGTGCAACTTAATATGTGCTTTGAACAGATTGTGGCATTGTTGGGGGTGCTGGTATACAAATTTTATGGAGAGGAACTAAGAGAAATCTTCGGTTACGAAGAACATCCTTATGCGTTTTATATTATGGCTGGTACTCTTGCTTCTCATGGTTTACCAGATTTTCTCTCCTTTTTCATGCTTACAGAGGCACACATATAAACAGAGCATAGAAACTCAAGTGCACGCATCTGTTTAATAGTGAACACCTCATGCAGCATTTATGTATAATTGGATTCGCACGTGCATATATTTAGACAAATTCTTGTCAGCCTTTCTGTATTCTTACAAAAGACAATTTGTTCATAGTGTCTGTGTACCTGACGTGACATCATATATTCATATTGTGATAGGTTTGCTCTTTTATGTGGCAGTGTCATAAGTGCATAATCTGTAATGAGGAGTAATCTGACTCATGTTCAGACATAGCTGCCACTACTTTTTTGAGATTGTATGTGAAAGAAAATCACTGAATGATGCATAGTCATGATCTTAGTTTTCTGGATCGCATAGGATATTAGTTTGTTTAAAGATATTGCTAATGATAGCAAATCCTTGTATTCAACAATACATTAGATGAATTTTACTTTAAGTTCATGCATTTTTTTTTTTTAAATGTTGAAAGTAGACATTTCACTCATGCTTACTTGAAGAAAACTTTTGTGAACTTTAATTGATGATCCTCAACATTCATCGGAGATGAAATTACTTGAGTATGTTCATTATTTCATTTTCACAATTTTGGGGACTTTTGGATAAAGACATTTTCGACATATATTAAGATGAATCTTCCCCATCTATCCTGTTTGGGACTCGCAAGTTCTTTCTGTTTGCCAGTCCATACCTTAGATATATAGCATGTGAATTGATTGGATGCTCGCAAATAGTCCATGGGACCATCAACAGCTCTCAAGTGTTTCACAATATTACATATGTACATAGTCTGAAGATTAATCTTTGTGCACATTTGATAAAAAAGAAGAATTTATTGGATTGACTGTTTTAACTGAATATCTTTCATAACTCTTTAGTTGGAAAATGAATTACACTCGTTAGGTCTTCTTTGATCAATATTTTGGATGGAATTCTCTAGTCTAACTTGTACTTAAGTATCTGTTACTATTTTAGACTAAGTTAGCACTAGGTCATTAGTATGTTATATCTACTTATTATTTGAGGAAAGATAATCCTGTTTGCGGTTTCTGTTGCCTAAATATGCGTTGCTGAGGCTCCAGTTGTCAGTTGGGGAAGTGATGATTAAATTTTATTTGAGTTGCACTAACTTGTCTGAAGAAATAATGTTCAAGACATTGGGTGAATACATGATTTGATGTCAAATCATTAAATTCAAATTTAACACTATTATTTTGTTTAATTGTTCAGTTTTAGCTATTGTTTTGGTGGGTGTGCTCTACGGTTTCTTCATAGCCATTATATGCGGACAGAGGATCCATGAACGACACTATCACGTTCTTGCCAAACAAGAATTGACAAAGGTTTGTGAGATTTCTAAATAACATTGACTGGACTTCCAACTATCCCAGGAACATGTGTCATCGAATAATGTGTGTATGAAGAACAGAACTTTTGTCCTTGTAGGATACTAATTAAATGAAGACACATCCTTGAGTAGATACTGATACTTCTTTGATTCTCCTGAAGATGTTTTTATTTAATTGAACCATACCCGAAACTTCAAATGAGAAGTGTCAATCTCATTGTATTACAGATTTTCCAGTTATTGTTCAAGACGTAATTTGATCCCGGGCATGACTTTTCAAAGGTTATATAGTTGAAACAGAGTTGACAGTATGATCGTTGCCCTTGATGGTGTGAAATGATAACAGTGTCATTTCTTTCTTGTTGGGATTTATCTTTTAAGTGTCTTTTCTGTGTCAGCTGATTGTAAATGCTCCTTTAATTTCGTTTTACCTTATAAATTTCAGATCTAAGTTCTATTGGAGCTGTTACCTCATGCATTTACATGCCACTGATGTTTATCATTTGCCGGTTGCTTAGTGCTCTGCTTATTTTCTGTGAAAAATTTTGGAAGTCTGTCAGCAAGATTTTATCAGATGTGTTTTGCTGGTGTATTGCTGCCAATATAATTTCATTTGCATGAGCTATTATTTGGATTTTGAAATTTAAAACATCTAATTTTAATATTTAGTTGTTATGCCTCGGTAGGAAAGTTGATGCAGATTGTGTTATTTCTTCCTCTTTGAAGCAGAAGCTGACTGCTAGTCATGAATAGGTAGTTTTTGAGGTGGTATCTCGAGTGCAGGAATGTTTCAAGAGAGCATTAGTTTCAGTTATATTGTTGGGATAGGTAGATTTTTGGTCAAATGTCATTAAAAAGAAAAATAAAATAGGAAAGAAAGATCCAAATGATATTGCAGAGGAATAATAGGATTAATGAAGAAGTCCTTTGAGTCAAGAAGCTGAGGTTTGTAATTAGTTTGGGCATACAAGAGGGGTAGAGTAAATTGTGTTCCTTTTCAATTGAGTATTATCCTCAAAATTTCAGCTGGAAGAGAGGTTGTATTTACATTTATGGTTTAGTCCTGAAGAAGGGTTAATCATCTTGTTGCTTTGCTCTTTGCTTCCTGTATTTGGTTTTATGACTCATTCATCAAAATAGCATGATCTATGCCTCAACTTGTAGTTTCAAATGCAATTAAAATATGAAGTAATATTGTGTGTTCGACGGCTGAATGTTTAAATTCATCAATTGATGTCCAAGTAGGCCCTTTGTGTCTCTTTTATGTTGACCATGTAAGTCATAACCTTATATAACCTAATCACCACATTGAATTTAAAAAAAAAAAAAAAACTTAATCACCACATTAACAGAACAGGGGATTTGAGAGCCAAATTTGACCTTCAGTTCTAAAAGTACATGGCTTTTTGGTTTATGCTTGTACTCATTAGTTGAACAAGCTTTGAGCAGTAACTTCCTTCAGTTAAGATGTAATGGGGAGATAACATATTATAAGGTAGCTAAGAGTTTCCAAATATTCAGGTTATTCGATGACATAGAAGATCTTTTAATTCGTATTTCATGAATTTGGACTTTTTATGAAATATGTTACACAGAGTGTCATGATTAATCTGAAAGTAGTAAAAATCCTCTTGTACTTGCAAGCAATTTCACAAGCTAAGCTAACTTGATTCTTCTAATATCATGGCGTTAGGAGTATGTGGTGGAAGACCGCGAAAAGAATAAGGACATCCCAGAGCTTGATCCCAGCCATGTCTCGGAGCTAAGAATGTTGGGCCTTTACTAATTTGGAGTGTGTCCATGACATGATATTATAGGTAAGTAGCTAGAGCTTCTGCATGCCTTCCATTTTGTCTATGTTTCGGGTATTGCATTGTTTTCTTTAGTTATGACTTTCTCATATGTTAACAGAGACATAGCTAATTCTTTTCACTGAAGAAGAAAGTATTTCCAATTGCCGATCATTGGCTCTAAATTCTCAGTTTGTTGAAATTAATGCAAAAGGACCGGTTTTCGAAATCTTAAGATCAATTGTAGAAAAAATTTGTAGATTTGCTTTTTTTTCGTTTTTGATGTTTTCCATCTTGCTGCTTCCTTTTTCTTTTCTGCTGATTCATTCTTCCTGTTGATTTGACTCAGAAAAAAACTTTGGTTTATTTCCTTCTAATTTATTGATTTGTGCTTTTGTTGAATTGTCCATAATCATATTCTAGACAACTGAAAGACAGCTGTTGCTAACTCAACCTCCCACTAGTGTCATTATTCTTCTTAAGTTCATGCTGGATGATCACATAAAAGAGATTGAAACTGATAAATTTTTCTGTTTCCTAACTCCCTGTTTAATTAATCACTTTTTTTTTTGTGTTTAATCACTTGAAGAGATTAAAACTGATAAATTGTCGAATCACTGCTTCCTACCCAAATTGCCTTTGCCAATCTAATCTCTCTCTCTCTCTCACATACATACAGAAAGACTTAAAATCAGAAGTGAACCTAGTATATACTGTTGTTTACCATATTAGTTTATCCTTTTTACTCTTGCTACCTGTGATAATTAGAATTGGCGCTACACTTCTATGGGTGCTATTTTTCGTTTTTTATTTGTAAATGCTGCCTTCGGAATGCCAAGTATGCACATTAATTTCCTTATCATGGGGAGTCAATCTGTTGAATACATCTGATATTAATTAACTTCAGGGTCTCACATACCATGGTTGTTGATGTTTGAATACAGAGCAAACAGCAAAACTGTAACTAGTCTTATTCCTTTCAAACAGTACATCAGCAGCATTCTTTCTGTCAAAACTGCACAGGGATAAGGAGTGCAGCATCCCGTTTAAACTGCAGAGGCACAAGGAGTCCGGTCTCTATTATCATCATTGCATGTTCTCAGCAGACTCATAGGCAAAGATTCCTTTTGTTATAGAGGTTTACCGAAGAACATTTTTTATACCTTTCTGTGCATGTGTCATGTACTCTTCATGACACACTTTAGTTTGTACTCTTTAGTTTCTTTTATACCAAAGACGAAATGCATCAAACATTCTTTAAAGTTTCTGGTTTTAGGAGTGTACCAAATTTACTTTTATGAGACGTAAACGATTTCAGGAGTTAAAGCTGTGATCCCTTTCGATTAGAAGTAATCATTATGCTGAGGATGATGTCTTTGCATTATTAATTTATGCACCAGGCAGTTGGCACGTATTGCAAAATTAGTAAATATATGTGGAAATTTTTTAAACGTGTCCCTCCTGTAATGCAGATTTATGTTAAAATTTTGTAATATAATGAATGTTGTTGATTAATTTTAGGATAGGCTTTTATTACAAATTTTAAAAAAAATTGAAGGAAGTTTCTGCAAGTTTTGAAGAAAATTTTCTATTGTTTGCTACTTTTGCTGTTCAAGAATAATGCACGTGAGGCACAACTGCATCGTGTAATCAAATAATCAATAGCACTCTTCGTGAATGATTTTATCAAATAAATATCGTTATCACTGCTGGCTACATAATTAATCCAAACTTATTAATAATATATCTACTGGTACTTTTTTGTACATTAATCGAATCCGCATTTCATCTACCATACCAATCAACTACAAAAAGTCGAGGCAAAACTATGAATATTCATTTCATTTCCAACGTAATAATACATAGTCTTTAAACTACATGGGGAGCTAAAAAATGACAAACCTCAAATCATTGATACAACCATATGCCATATGTACAGAAAAAAAAGGAAAAGAAATTTGAACTATAAAATGAGATTAAAGTTGATTAACCAGGAAAGGAATCTACAATATATATTATATAACATACAGTTCTACGGCAAACCAACTAAATAAGGAAAGATACAAAGTAATTTCGGGCAGTGGACTTTTTGGGGAATAAGTTATCCTTCCCTACCACCGTGCATCTGTGCACTCCTGCTCCTCGCGTGTCTGCCCAAGCATTTTTTCTGCTGCTGCTCCTCTTATTGATCGCTTCTACAGAAAATTTACAAGTCTGATGAGCCTGCACAAACATGCACGCATTCAACCAATTATCAGTCTTTGCTTTTGATGATTTGAAAGTCTTGTTTATGTAGCAGGGTAAATTTGTATGTCAAATACAGGAAAGATAATAAATAAATAAAGCAGAAACAAGATAAATGCCATGACTTTGGCAGCAAAAATATGATAGACAGAATAGGACAGGCAGAGTAAGTACAGAAAACTGAATGAATATTGAAAAAAAAATATTCAGTAGAATATTATAATTTTTGGTATAAAAAATGTGCTTGTGCAGGCGTCCGAAGCTCCAACATGACACCAAGTTATTAAATTCCAGAATTTGGACAGAAACATACTTGCAAATAAATTAAGTCATCCATAAAGAAGCAGGGTTTTAGAACAGCACTATTTTACAGTCATACTCCAGCTATACGGAAAACTACTTTCAAAGAAGTTGAACTACTCATACCTAGATCAAATATTTGGTCTCTCCAGAGCACTTCCTCAATCCTCACTCAATAGGATATCAGCATTGACATCACAGCTATAAGCTTTATGGACCTCCATCCGTTACTTCTAATATTTGAAAAACTTACCAGAGAGGTGCAATCCTGAACAAATATATTAATCTATGCTAGAAGGTCAATCCCGAATGCAATCAACTAGACAACCTTAATGTCCGATTAAGACACAAACCAGCCATCAGTTTTCAGAGATTAAATTGTCTACTCGTAATAATGTCACTGACAAAATGGTTTAAATACAAAGTAGAGGATTATAATCTTACTCTATATTAACATCGCTTATAAAAAGTTAAGTATGATGAATATCAAATTAGTGAAGTTGACAATAGGTGACAACACTTAGTGGATAGTTTGCTACTTTTGCTGAATTTAAATTGGTTGTTTGGAAAGCCACTTCACATTTGTCTACACATTAGCAAAACAAAACTGGACGCAATGAGAGGTAAACAGGGGGGATAAGTCAATAAAATAAATAAAAGAAATCCAATCAGGATATCCATCCTTCTTGTTTTGTCACTCTACATCTGTTTACATTCTATGTATCTTTTATTGTTTATGATTTCATTTTGTCAAGCGGGGCTTCATTTATTTTGTCCATTTCAAGGAAAAATTAGTATTATTTCTTTCTTTGACAAATTCGTTATACAGAGAAGTGTATATAAGCAAACAAAACACTAACTTTGAGGAACAACCCCATATACACTCCAAAGTATACAAGAAAAACACCAACTAAAACTTAAAGTTCTAAACTAGTTATCAAACAATCCCACAATAAGTTCAATGCAACTTTTTTCTTTGTTCTACGTGCTGGCTAGCTTATGGATTTATTTTTCTTGTTGGGGAGGAGGTAGTTAGGAGACACGTTACCAGATATAAAACATTCCTTTAACCCTCCATTTCTACCACAAAGTTTCCACATCCTAAGATCTTATCATGCCATGCAAATCACACATAATTATCTCTAAGCACATGTCCAAACTAAGAACGTATCAACCTTTCAACAGGAAGTGACAACTAGATTAACTCGATCATGACTAATGTGCCAACATCTCAACAATTTGTTATAGATATCTTCTTTGGTGAATATTAACCGTATTTTTGCTGTAGTTGCATTAAAAAGATACAGCTAATGAACTCAAATTAATATGGAATATCAGAAATCAAAATCTCACTCACCCCAGATGCCAATTCTGTTAGAAAAAATGGTTCATCCTTCCTCATCTTCAGCTTCAGATTCATTACTTGAAGTAGAACCTTCTTCCACCTTATGAAGAGGTTTACCTACAATCAAAACGATAGGAGTAGCTTAACTACCACTTGCAACAGGTTACAACCTAATTAATCATAAGGACTTCAAAGCATTTCAAACTAGTGATACGGCACGAAAATGTAATTTTTTCCCCAAATCAATCAGTCATACGAAAAATTTGACGTAGCCACTATTTCATTCTAAATGAATCATCAAATTGTAGTTGATTAAAGCTTTGATCATCCCAACAGGGTCGGTTCAGTCAGGGACTTATTTGATACAAATATAGAAACATTTGCAAAAACAAGTAAACTCAAAGGGGGCCCCAGATGCTATTATCCCAAATCCCTAATTATCGTAATCAGACCAGCACAAAAACGGATCCAAAAAATCAGACCTTTGATGTAATAATCGGACGAGGGCCAGCCGCGAACAGTGCTGGTAGACAAGGACTGCTCGGGAGTCAAGGGATTGGCCAGTTTCTCGACCAACTGAGCGACGCCGTAGAATTGCGACTTGGGAGGTGGGACCCAGTAGGAAGACCCGGGCAGGAAGGGGAGCCAATCGGGCGCGGAGCGGCGCACGATGATGCGGTGGATTGCGTCCTCCAGCTTCGAAATTAGAGGGTCGGTGGAGGAGGAGCCGGAGGTTTCGTAGACGTCGGACGACGCGTCGGGCTGGTTCGATTGGGTCCGGCGAGGGACGAGCCGAGACGATGGGATTGAGAGTTGGAGGTGGTGTTGGCGGCTGCTGGCGCCGGCGGTGGCGATGGCGGTGCTGGTTTTGGATAAGAGAAAGCGAGCCATGTCTGATGGATTCTCTCGTTGCTTCGGAAAATTAGATCTACACAGAGAAATGGATTTACTCGGTATTTAAATGAATAATTTATAAATTAAAATCATTTTTATTTTATTTTCTATTTCTAAATTAGGATTAAAATTTAAAAAAAAAATGATCCTATTTTGATTCTTTTCACAACATCGTCTGACTAACCGACTATTATTGTATTTCAATTAGGATTGAAAAAGCAAAGTTAAATCTCTGTAAAATAATATTATTGAAACTGTAAAAAAAAAATTTATTGCAGTGCGATTATTTATTGCTAATAAATAAATAATTTATCAGTTAATCGGTAAATAAATATTTGACTACAGTTCTTGTATGAATTTCAAATCTTATCGTGTGTGTGTGTGTATATATATATATATAATTAACAACCGCTATAAAAATGTACATAGAAGCCCAAAAATATAATGTAAGTACATTTAACATAGACGTAAAATTGATGCAATTGCCATTAAAATTTAATATTCTAGCTAGAATATAGACTGTTTCATACGCTTAAAGCATATAGAGCATAAACTCTATAAATACATCGGTTATTAGTTTTAGTTTGGTTCAAATCATTAGATGCATATTTTAGGAAAAAAGATGCATTGAGAAAATTGAAGTTATCAAGAAAAGAATAATAAATATTGTGAATTTTATAAGTTATTTATTATTAATTTTTTATTTGACTAATTATTTAATTTATATTTTCATCGGACCCTAAATGATTTTAATATTCTCAATTTTATTTTTTTGTATTTGACTAATTATTAATTTATATTATGGAATTATAAAAAATTATTAATTTAATACATTAGTACAATTTAAGACTGAAAGATTTTATAATTTAGTTAAAGTTATTTAATTTATCTAACATTAGTTTATTGAGATTTACTATATTTAAATTTTTTACTTTTTAAGAATGACAT
The DNA here is from genome assembly GCA_029721495.1 of Citrus inodora. Classification (NCBI taxonomy): domain Eukaryota; kingdom Viridiplantae; phylum Streptophyta; class Magnoliopsida; order Sapindales; family Rutaceae; genus Citrus; species Citrus inodora. The sequence goes on from JAQOOB010000007.1 coordinate 13,151,919, forward strand.
TGAAATCAATTTGAAAATATATTGATAAGAATGTAAAGATCTGTTTTGGATAGTCATGTGAATGAAAATTAATTGTGCTTCAAAAGAGGAGAAGCCAACTTCTAAAATAGGAAAATTTTATTTCTACAACACCTATTGCTAAATTTAATTTTTTTTTCCTTAAGAAGAAGGTGAAGAAGTGTCTTTAAACCATGAAATAATCAACAAACTTTTAATTAAAATGTGACACAAATTTATTTTATACCAAAATTTTAAAGTGTTAATAATTAAATATTTGTCAATTTTACTTGACTCAAAAACAAGATAATATAACAAGATAATATTTGTCAATTTAGCCCATTGGCAACCAATGCACTTAAGGATTCTGGATTCGAGTCTTAATAATGGTTAAAATTGGACTCCCCTCTCATTACTCCTATTGCATTTGCTTGATCTGAGTATGAGTAAAGGTCATGTGGCTCTGTTGATTTAGCAGTCGATAACGATGCTATTTGTCGAGAGAGACCTTCAACCATCTCCTTGACTTCTTTGATTCCTGAAGTTGACTCTCCAATTTGAACCTCATTTACTCCCTTAACCCTTCTAGTATTCCTGAGTGATCGACTCCGTTGTTGGGAATTATCTGCTTGTCGCTGGAAGAATTCCCAAATCTCTGATGCACTTTTTGACATTAGCTCTCCTCCACTTGTCGCCATTAGCCATTCTTGCACATTCGGTAATAAGCCCTCCAAAAAGTATTGGCATTGATGCCATTTCTCGTACCCATGATGTGGACACTTCAAGAGTAGCTCATTGAATCGCTCCCATATTTCGAAAAACTGCTCGTCATCTCTCTGGGTAAACTCCGAGATTTCCCTGCGAATAGCATTGGTTTTATGCACTGGGAAATATTTATTCAAAAATTTTGTAACCATTTGTTCCCATGATGAAATGCTATTAGCAGGCAATGTATTAAGCCATGAACGAGCTCTATCCTTCAAAAAAAATGGGAATAATCTAAGTTTTACATCATCATCTGAAAAATTCTCATATTTAAATGTTTGACAAATAGCATGAAAATCATTCAAATGATTATATGGGTCCTCATTTTCTAAGCCATAGAATGTGGGGAGACAATTTAGCACACTAGGTTTTAATTCAAAACTCCTAGCAGCTACATTTGGATACCTTATACATGATGTGCTCAAATTAGCTAAAGGACTGAAGTAGTCCTTAAATGGCCTCTCCTGTGGTTGCAAATCCATTTTGTTTTTAATGTGCTTGTGTGTGCGAAGTGTTTTTTCTAGTTCAAGGTCTATAGGTTCAAGATTAGGTAATAATGACCTACGACCATGCATGCAATAAACACAAAAATAAATGGGAACAAAACAAATAAAATAAAATAAAAATAAAGATAGGAACAAAACAAATAAAAATAAAGAAGAGGGAGAAATTACAATACTAACCTTATGGCGCTATTACAACCTTACTATAAAAATACACAAAAATACGTGAAATAAATTAACTAAAAATAAATTAATAAGATAAATAAAAATTAAAAAGAAGAAATAATAAAAAAAAATAAAATAAAATAACTTGAAAATTAAATTACAAAATTTTAAAGAAGAGACAAAGAAATACTAACCTCTAAATGTAGATTCACCTTTTTTTTTTCTTTTTTTTTTAAATAAATACAAGAAAAAAAAATTAAATGAAAATATTCACAAAAATTAATTCTAAGAATTAAAATTACTTACCTCCCCGGCAACGGCGCCAAAAACTTGTTGTGCAAATTTTATTGAACTCGCAAGCGCACGAATCTGTTGTAGTATAGATTAATGGTGACGAGTGTCGATCCCACGAGGAGGTGGATTTTAATTATTTATAGAATTAATTCTGTAAATGGGTGGTTGGATTGATGAAAATGATTTTGATTATCATAAACTTGGAATTGAAATGGCGAGAATAAATTCTAAAATTGGAATTTAAATGGCAAGAATAAATTGAAGATAAATCTATTGAGATGACGTACCTGGGTATCTGGATCCGTATCAACATGCATTATGGGCTAAATATTCCATATTAATACCAATTAAATCATGAGAGGGGAATCCACACCTCATGAACCACGCTCTAATAAATATGGTGCTAAGGGCTTAACGTGCCAAACAATAATAATCTTATACTAAGGTGCCGGTGAAACCAGGGCAGTACTAGACAAGATTAGTATTATTTGTGGACGAGAAGTCAAAACATCCACAAAAACTAGAGGGGAAGAAAAAGCAAATTTACTAAATTAAGCCCATGACACATGTTGAGACTTCACCTTCAACCCAAGCTTGAAAGAAAATTAGCCACTCATAGTTGAACTAGGGGCAAAATGGAAATTTATTAAAATACGTAGAAAATACAAGATAGAGAGAGAATTACAGAAAATGAATCCCAAAAATGGATTCAGAGGTGCCAAAATAGGGGGGGAAGTCCCCCTTTTTATAGATACATCGAGTAAATCATGGCCATCGGATTAAAAACAGTTTGGACGCTCAGGATTTCGCCACGTCATCAGTCAACAGTAAAGTCAACAGCCACTATTTGAACAGTAACGCGGTTTAGCCACTATTTGCACAGTAACGCAGTTCAGCCACTATTTGTACAGTATGCGGTTCAGCCACTATTTGCACAGTAACGCGGTTCAGCCACTATTTGCACAGTAACTAATCCCCTGTGTTGCATGTACCGTACGCGCGTTTTTTGGTCTACTAATATGCTGCCACGTCACCATCAACAGTACATAAGAATTTTAGTCCAACAGGATCTTGACACGTCATCAGTCAATGCACGTCATCGGTCAATGCCACGTCATCGATCCGTCTATGTGAACAGTACTGTGAACAGTAACGTAGACCGTATCCGTACATATGAATAGTACCGTACATGTGAACAGTGACATTTTTCCTTTTATGCTCCTCCTTAGGTTTTCGACCGTCCTGAGTTCAAAAATGATGTCCGTTTTGCCATCTGATCTCTCGTTTATTGTGAAATGACTATGATGCCCCTAAAATACATAAAATAATTAATTAAAATAAAATACACATAATTAAATTACAAGGAACTTAAACACATAAAAGTAAGGGTTGTTAGTAATACTTGATATGTAAAATAACGATTTTCTCTTTTATAAATATGCACTTTCTAACACAACACACCCCCCAACCAGCTTATTGCTAGTCCCTAGCAAATAAAGCGAAAACAAAATTCAAAAATGATTTTTTTTTTAACACTTTTGTTTATTCAATCAGATTAATGATAACAATCAAATGAAAGTATAAGCATTATCTCAAGTTTAAAGAAACATCACATCCACATCAACCATCCACATGAATCAGCCCAGTAGACTTTATCGTAGTTACCTTCAAGAATGACATGTCAAACCCCAAAATCTCACTGGAAATAGTGACACTCTCACAAAGAAATTAAACCCAATAAAAATAGTCACTCCAATGAATGGTAATTGAGAGAAAATAATCAAGTAATGATATCACATGCTCTCACCAAGATAAAAGAAATATGCCCTCAGCTTAGAAATAATACGATCTCAAGTCAAATAAAAATGCTAGTCAACCTAATTTATTTATTTATATTTTTTTTTATGCATCACTACATCCTTTTAGCCCATGTAACTAGCTTCTACTTCAGACTATAGTTCCCTAAAATCAAGAAGGACTTTTATTAGGACGTAACGTAGGCTAGGGACATGGCTAACAAAGATGGGAAATAGGAAAAACAAAGTGTATATTTGAGAAAAATGCAGATTTTTGTTTTTGAAATTTGCAAGGTGGATTTCACCTATTATTGTTTTTTTTTTCTTTGAAACAACAATTTGTTTTTTTTTTTTTAAACTAGGCATAACTTCACTATACAAAATGTTTATTTACATTTTTCTCAAACATAAATAGGTGATGGATCTTGTAAGACATTGGGTAATACTCCAAATCGGAGTGGGTCAAGATAATAAGTTGACAAAGAAAAGTTTTTTTTTTTTTTTTTAAAGGCTCAAAAGGGCTAACTATGGATATTCATAAAAGGGATGGCTAGAAAGGCTCAAACGGATCAAAGACGGCATTTCCATCATCTTTTAGGACTCTAAATAATCTTCCATATCTACTAATTAAATGAGCTTCCAAATGTAGTAGCACACATTTTTTTTTTTTAATATTTTTTTTTTTTAGGGTTAACTCAAAAGAAATCTAGAGATCGTGTACACAATAATAAACTGCTAAGGTGTATAAAGAATGGGCAAAAGGGTTACTCTCCAAGAAAAATGATAGGCTCAAAAACTCACTTGGTATTTATTATGACATGTTCATTCCTTCAAGCAACTCATATTTGTCTCCGACATCAACATGTAGAGTAGCAAACATAGTGTGACATCACTTAAGACCAAAGATAATACAAATACTAAAATTTGAAATTAATCATATCATCCAATGTTAAAATAAATCACACAAAAATTTTTATTTATTTTTTTTTTTAAACAATACCCTACCCCCCAACCTATTCTAAACGTGAAAGGAAAATATGCATTCAGAAATGTGAAAATGATGCAGAAAAACTAATTAGAAAATGATAGAAAACGAATTTTTTTTTTTTACTTAAGAAGATGCGTTTCTAGAGGCATTACACTCTATATTCAGCCATCTTTGACTCAAAAAAATTTTTGTTTGAAAATGTATATTTATAAAGGAGAAATTAAAAAGAAGAAGAAAAATAAACATCAAAACATAATAAAGAAAAAGATTTTTTATTTTATTTTATTTTATTTTATTTTTTTATTTTTTGTTTTTTTTTTTAACAATGAAGATGCGTTTCTAGAGTCACTACACTCCATATTCAACCATCTTCAACACAAAAAGTTAGCAACAGTTAGTTTCTACAACAAAAAAAATTAGTAAAAACTTAACCAAATTTCCACAATTGTCGACTATTCCCTCCCCCCAACCAGAACGAAACATTGTCCTCAATGTTTTAAAGAAAAGAAGTAGAGTTTAGAAGACATCACCTGGGTGGTGCAACAAAGAAGAAAATATTTACAGGCGGAGGGTTAAATTTAATTTGTACTTCTTACTGCGGCTATTGTTACCATCATCATTTGAACGCTCCAACACAAAGCTCCAGGGGTCTGGCTCTGGTTTATAAGCTTGTAACATATCAAGTAGCTCATTAGCAGTGTGAGCACAAATAAAAAGCTTTTTCGCACTAGAAGGAACGAAATAATTTTTTATTGCATGGTTAAGAAATGCGATAAAGCCATCATAAAAATTATTGACATTTAACAAACCGATGGGTTTCTGGTGAATGTGCAGATGGGCCCAAGATGCTAGTGTAATAAGTGCCTCTAGTGTTGCAAGATCTCCTGGAAGGAAAATAAAAGCATCAGCATGATTAAGCATTTCAGTTATTCGTTCTTGCATACCTGAGACGACTAACTCTTCTCCAGTTGTTGAGTCAGACACACTGCCCAAAGGTTTTAGGACTCTTGGGATGATGCCTAACACTTGGCTTCCTCTAACAAAAGCAGCTTCTGAGACCAATTTTGATAACCCTCGATTACCTCCTCCATACACCAAGTGTAATTTTCTCTCTGCTATACTTCGACCAAGATCTATGGCTGCATCAACGAACTCTTTATGTTTGCCATAAGTAAATCCAGAAAGCACACAAATGTTCTTGAATTGTCTATTGGAAGTAGCTGCCATTGGAATATTTCTCAAAAACAATTTGTGAGTGCTTAACAAAAAGTCATATTTAAGAATCTTGGTGACAGTGGATTACAACTGTGTATGAGGTGGCATGTCAGTGTCAAAAAACGCGTAAAGCACATGGCTCGATAGTCAAAAAGCAAACAGTAAAACAAACAGTAATAAAATTATTAAAGATAATAATGCAAATGATAAAACAACAGTGAAATAAAATAAAATAACAGGAAAGTAAAAGGATTTTTTACAGGTAGTTGCGACTGTGGCTCACATCTTCCTCTGGTTTTACGTCCAGAAACGGCTTGAACGCCCTCTATGGGTCGAGGATAGGCTTCCCATCCAGTTTTCTTATAAACTGGCAAACAGGGTCGTTTATAGTCAGATTCCCGAGACTATATCATGCATGCTCTTTTTGGAATAATGGCCATAACTGGAGAATCGCTCCTTGCACATATCCACTGGGATGCGTTTCAAGAGATAGAAGGATATCATCCAATGACTCCTTATTCAAGCCATCCCTAATGAATTGAATCTTATCTTCCCTGTTATCAGACACCATTCCTAAAGAACATGGGTTTTTATTGCAACTCATTCTGGCACACTTATGACAAGCAACAGAAATTCTTCGAGCTCATCGTTTTCTTGCATAATTTCCTTTACCACAACCAGGCATGTATGCAATAAAATTTGGAGGTAACTCACCTGCCAATCGTACTTTTGCCTCGATTAACCAACGGATGTCAGCAGGTATGTTATTCCTCATGAGCAATCGCATGCGTTCGGACCGAGCTTTATAGATCGTAAGGAGGGCATTCTGAGGGAGTGAAGGGAATCGCTTGTAAAGCTTCGCTAGAATCTCGTTTCTTTCCGTACTTTCGCCTCAGAATATCAGTTATTATGGGAAAACTGAAGTAACCGACTTAATTGTCACGGAGTACCGTTATCCGCCACTTTACCGGGGTAACAAACTAAAGCACACAAACAGAAAAATAAATTAAATTACACAAAGAAAATTAAAATCGTCCTCTTATTGAATTTACCTCAAGCTCCAACTGGATGTCGTAAACACCTCTCTCAATATTTCTGAGTTGGCTTTCTAAATCCTCAACGTAGGCTACTAACTCTGGTGGTTGTAGAGCCCAAATGCGATGTGTTTTACAAGATTGAATCTGCCTTTTGAGATGAGTTTTGATACGTTGGAGTGGTTTAAGAATGTTCAGGAGGAACGGTCTACGTACGAGACTCATGATTAACAAGGATAAGAGAAAACTTAATGGTAAAACAAACATACTTATGCACAAATAATTTTCAATTAGCAAAAGAATAATAAAAAGAAAGAAAGAAAAATCAATCCACCGAAAAGAAAAAAATCAATTCAAATCTGGTGGGTCACTCAAATTTATTTCGGTGTCTTCTCCATGCGGTTGGTACTCTAGATATGGCTTTAATCTTTGACCATTAACTTTAAACGTGACACCGTTCTTTGGGTCTTTAATTTCAATTGCCCCATGTGAAAAAACAGTATGAACAATAAATGGACCAGACCAACGAGAGCGTAACTTACCTGGGAATAGGTGCAAGCGAGAGTTGAATAAAAGTACTTTCTGACCTGGAGTGAAAGATTTTCTCATAATATACTTGTCATAGAAGACTTTCATTCGTTGCTTGTAAATCTTGGCATTTTCGTACGCGTCATTGCGAATTTCTTCAAGTTCTGCCAATTGTAATCTTCTTTCTGAGCTAGCTTGCTGCATGTCAAAATTGAATTTCTTGATGGCCCAATATGCACGATGCTCGAGTTCCACAGGTAGGTGGCAAGCTTTTCCATACACTAGCCTGTAGGGTGACATCCCAATCGGGGTCTTGAAAGCCGTTCTATATGCCCATAATGCATCATCAAGTCTTAATGACCAATCTTTTCTGTCCGGCCTCACCGTCTTTTCTAATATGTGCTTTATTTCTCGATTGGAGATCTCCACTTGGCCACTGGTTTGCGGATGATATGGGGTCGCCACTTTATGAGTGATTGAATATTTCGTCAAAAGAGCTTTGAAGGCTTTATTACAAAAGTGGGTACCACCATCACTGATTATCGCTCGAGGGAATCCAAAGCGTGAAACAATATTGCTTTTCAAAAACCCTATCACCACCTTGTGATCATTGGTTCTGCATGGAATTGCTTCTACCCATTTTGATACGTAGTCAACAGCAACCAGTATGAATTGATGGCCAAAAGAAGCGGGAAAGGGTCCCATGAAGTCGATACCCCATACGTCAAAAATCTCAACCACTAAAATTGGCTTTAGTGGCATCATGTTCCTTCGTGTAATGCTCCCCATTCGTTGACATCTATCACATGAAGAACAGAAAGTGTAAGCGTCTCGAAATATAGTTGGCCAATAGAAACCACATTGTAAAACTTTTGTAGCTGTTTTCTTAGCACTGAAATGGCCTCCACAAGCTTGTTCATGGCAGAATGAAAGGATATTCTGAATTTCATTTTCTGGGACACATCGTCTGACAATTTGGTCTGCACAATACTTGAACAAATATGGGTCATCCCAAAAGAAATTCTTTATTTCTGCAAAGAATTTAGCCTTGTCTTGCTTGGTCCAATGCTCTGGAAGTTTACCTGTAACAAGATAATTAACTATATCAGCATATCAAGGTAATACTTTCACACTCATTAATTGTTCATCTGGAAATGACTCATTCAATGTTAAAGGCTCTGTAGTTGTGTCAAAATGAAGACGAGAGAGATGGTCTGCCACAACATTTTCTGTGCCTTTCTTATCTTTGAATTCCAAGTCAAATTCCTGCAAAAGTAACACCCAACGAATTAGTCTAGCTTTTGCATCTTTCTTCGTAATAAGATATTTAAGAGCAGCATGATCTGTGAACACAATGATTTTACAACCAATGAGATAAGATCGAAATTTTTCCAATGCAAACACTACTGCTAGCATTTCTTTTTCAGTAGTTGAATAGTTCAACTGTGCATCATTCAATGTCATACTAGCATAGTAAATAACATGGGGAATTCGATCAATTCTTTGTCCTAATACTGCTCCTACTGCATAATCAGATGCATCACACATTAACTCAAATGGTAAGTTCCAGTTTGGGGGCTGAATGATGGGTGATGATGTCAACAATTGCTTTAACTTTTCAAAAGCCACAAGACATGAATCATTAAAGATAAAAGGTGCATCCTTAGCAAGTAAATTGCATAAGGGTCTAGAAACTTTACTAAAATCTTTAATGAAACGTCTATAAAAACTAGCATGCCCAAGGAAAGATCTTACTTCTCTGACTGTTTTGGGTGGAGGAAGATTAGAAATGAGATCCACCTTGGCTTTGTCAACCTCAATACCTTTGCTCGAAATGATGTGACCGAGAACAATACCTTGTTGTACCATAAAATGGCATTTCTCCCAATTTAAGACCAAGTTCTTTTCGATACATCTCTGCAGAACTAGTGTTAGATGGTGTAAACATTGATCAAATGAATCTCCAAAGACAGAAAAATCATCCATAAAGACCTCAAGGAATCGTTCAACCATATCAGAAAAAATGCTCAACATGCATCGTTGAAATGTAGCAGGTGCATTACATAATCCAAATGGCATCCTCCTATATGCAAAAGTGCCAAAAGGGCAAGTGAAAGTGGTTTTCTCTTGATCTTTTGGTGCTATGGGAATCTGATTATATCCTGAGTAGCCATCTAGAAAGCAATAAAATTCATGACCTGCTAATCTATCAAGCATTTGATCGATAAATGGTAAAGGAAAATGATCTTTACGTGTGACAGAATTTAACTTTCTATAATCAATGCATACACGCCATCCCGTAGTTACTCTAGTTGGTATCAATTCATTATCGGCATTGGTAACTACAGTAACTCCTGACTTTTTGGGGACAACTTGCACAGGACTGACCCATGAACTATCAGAAATGGGGTAAATGATACCTGCATCTAATAACTTAAGGACTTCAGTTCTAACCACTTCTTTCATATTAGGATTTAACCGACGTTGCATTTCCCTAGTAGATTTAGCATTTTCATCAAGGTGAATGTAATGCATGCAGTCTACTGGATTTATACCTTTTATGTCTGCTATGGTCTATCCTAATGCTCCTTTGTTCTCTTTTAAAACATCCAACAACTTACCTTTTTGTTCATCATTGAGGGATGATGAGATGATTACCGGTAAAGTACTTTCTTCCCCCAAAAATGCATATTCCAGAGTGTTGGGCAATGGTTTGAGCTCAAGTTTCGGTGGTGATTCTGATGATGGGATGAGTTTTTTCTCTGATGGTGCTAGTTGTTCAACTCTTGGCCTCCATTTATTAGTGTCCATGGATGGTGCTGAGTCAAGCAGGGCGTTGACCTCATCGACCGATCTGTCAATATCAAAATTCAAACCAAAGTGAGTTAAACATGTTTGTAAAGGATCATCACTAAGGTTTGCAACAAAAGTATCATCAACTAGTGCTTCAATTAAATCCACATCAACAATTCCATCATCTGCATTGTGAGGTTGTTTGGCAATGTTGAAGATGTTCAGTTCCATAGTCATGTTGCCAAAGGACAACTGCATATTTCCAGTCCTGCATTGAATATGAGCATCCGCAGTTGCCAAGAAAGGTCGGCCTAGAATAATGAGGATGTGCTTCCTTGAATCCTGTATTGGTTGAGTGTCAATTACAATGAAGTCAACAGGAAAATAAAACTTGTCTACCTGGATAAGCACGTCCTCCACAATACCACGAGGTATTTTTGTGGACCGATCTGCAAGCTGTAACACCACTGGAGTTGGATGTAATTCTCCCAGTCCAAGTTTCACGAAAACAGAGTAAGGCAACAAATTTACACTAGCTCCTAAATCCAACAAAGCATTCTCAATTGTATGGTTCCCTATGCTACATGAGATAGTGGGGGAACCTGGATCTTTGCATTTTAGAGGAATTTTATGTTGGAGTATAGAACTAACGTTTTCTGTTAAAAATGCCTTCTTTTGAACATGCATGTTTCTCTTTTTAGTACACAGGTCTTTAAGAAACTTGGCATAAGATGGAACTTGTTTAATAGCATCAAGTAAAGGGATGTTAACACTTACTTGCTTGAAGATTTCGAGAATCTCACCTGTGGATTTTCCCTTTTTTCCTTTAGCTAACCTCTGAGGAAATGGAGCTTTGGGAACATATTCTCGTGGGTTGGTTTCTTCTTTCTCCTCCGGTGATGATTCCTCAACATTCACAGTTACAATTTGATTGTCTTTAGTCACCGGCATTTCCACTTTATTGTCGACTTCTTTTCCTTTTCGCAAGGTCATGACAGCTTTGACCTCTCCATGCTGCTGTGGTGAGCTGGTACTTGCTTCATGCACTCCTTTAGGGTTAGGCACTGGTTGACTTGGAAATTTACCTTTCTCAACAGTCATTGCCAAAGTCTGAACTGAAGAAGCAAGTTGTCCCACCATTTTCTCTAAGCTTGAAACTGATTGGGCTTGTGAGTTGAAGCCCGCTCTCAACTCATTTCGTAGTCCATCAATAGTGCGGTTCTGTTGCACAATTGTGGAGTGAGTAACATTCCTGAAATTCTGGAATGCATCCTCCCATGGTCTGGGTTGAGAGTAGGTCTGGTTCTGATTGAATGTTCTGAATGGTGGCTGAGAGGCTTGAGGATTTTGAGGAATTGTTTGCATTGGTGGAGCTGGAGCTGCTGGTCCATTCTGTTGGAATCCTTGAGACCATGAAAAATTGGGGTGGTCTCTCCATCCAGGGTTATATGTGTTGGAGTATGGGTTGTAATTCGATGGTTTTCTCATTACTCCTATGGCATTGGCTTGATCTGAGTATGAGTCAAGGTCATGTGGCTCTGTTGATTTAGCAGTCGATAACGATGCTATTTGTCGAGAGAGACCTTCAACCATCTCCTTGACTTCTTTGATTCCTGAAGTTGACTCTCCAATTTGAACCTCATTTACTCCCTTAACCCTTCTAGTATTCCTGAGTGATCGACTCCGTTGTTGGGAATTATCTGCTTGTCGCTGGAAGAATTCCCAAATCTCTGATGCACTTTTTGACATTAGCTCTCCTCCACTTGTCGCCATTAGCCATTCTTGCACATTCGGTAATAAGCCCTCCAAAAAGTATTGGCATTGATGCCATTTCTCGTACCCATGATGTGGACACTTCAAGAGTAGCTCATTGAATCGCTCCCATGTTTCGAAAAACTGCTCGTCATCTCTCTGGGTAAACTCCGAGATTTCCCTGCGAATAGCATTGGTTTTATGCACTGGGAAATATTTATTCAAAAATTTTGTAACCATTTGTTCCCATGATGAAATGCTATTAGCAGGCAATGTATTAAGCCATGAACGAGCTCTATCCTTCAAAAAAAATGGGAATAATCTAAGTTTTACATCATCATCTGAAAAATTCTCATATTTAAATGTTTGACAAATAGCATGAAAATCATTCAAATGATTATATGGGTCCTCATTTTCTAAGCCATAGAATGTGGGGAGACAATTTAGCACACTAGGTTTTAATTCAAAACTCCTAGCAGCTACATTTGGATACCTTATACATGATGTGCTCAAATTAGCTAAAGGACTGAAGTAGTCCTTAAATGGCCTCTCCTGTGGTTGCAAATCCATTTTGTTTTTAATGTGCTTGTGTGTGCGAAGTGTTTTTTCTAGTTCAAGGTCTATAGGTTCAAGATTAGGTAATAATGACCTACGACCATGCATGCAATAAACACAAAAATAAATGGGAACAAAACAAATAAAATAAAATAAAAATAAAGATAGGAACAAAACAAATAAAAATAAAGAAGAGGGAGAAATTACAATACTAACCTTATGGCGCTATTACAACCTTACTATAAAAATACACAAAAATACGTGAAATAAATTAACTAAAAATAAATTAATAAGATAAATAAAAATTAAAAAGAAGAAATAATAAAAAAAAATAAAATAAAATAACTTGAAAATTAAATTACAAAATTTTAAAGAAGAGACAAAGAAATACTAACCTCTAAATGTAGATTCACCTTTTTTTTTCTTTTTTTTTAAATAAATAAAAGAAAAAAAAATTAAATGAAAATATTCACAAAAATTAATTCTAAGAATTAAAATTACTTACCTCCCCGGCAACGGCGCCAAAAACTTGTTGTGCAAATTTTATTGAACTCGCAAGCGCACGAATCTGTTGTAGTATAGATTAATGGTGACGAGTGTCGATCCCACGAGGAGGTGGATTTTAATTATTTATAGAATTAATTCTGTAAATGGGTGGTTGGATTGATGAAAATGATTTTGATTATCCTAAACTTGGAATTGAAATGGCGAGAATAAATTCTAAAATTTGAATTTAAATGGCAAGAATAAATTGAAGATAAATCTATTGAGATGACGTACCTGGGTATCTGGATCCGTATCAACATGCATCATGGGCTAAATATTCCATATTAATACCAATTAAATCATGAGAGGGGAATCCACACCTCATGAACCACGCTTTAATAAATATGGTGCTAAGGGCTTAACGTGCCAAACAATAATAATCTTATACTAGGGTGCCGGTGAAACCAGGGCAGTACTAGACAAGATTAGTATTATTTGTCGACGAGAAGTCAAAACATCCACAAAAACTAGAGGGGAAGAGAAAGTAAATTTACTAAATTAAGCCCATGACACATGTTGAGACTTCACCTTCAACCCAAGCTTGAAAGAAAATTAGCCACTCATAGTTGAACTAGGGGCAAAATGGGAATTTATTAAAATACGTAGAAAATACAAGATAGAGAGAGAATTACAGAAAATGAATCCCAAAAATGGATTCAGAGGTGCCAAAATAGGGGGGGAAGTCCCCCTTTTTATAAATACATCGAGTAAATCATGGCCATCGGATTATAAACAGTTTGGACGCTCAGGATTTCGCCACGTCATCAGTCAACAGTAAAGTCAACAGCCACTATTTGAACAGTAACGCGGTTTAGCCACTATTTGCACAGTAACGCGGTTCAGCCACTATTTGTACAGTATGCGGTTCAGCCACTATTTGCACAGTAACGCGGTTCAGCCACTATTTGCACAGTAACTAATCCCCTGTGTTGCATGTACCGTACGCGCGTTTTTTGGTCCACTAATATACTGCCACGTCACCATCAACAGTACATAAGAATTTTAGTCCAACAGGATCTTGACACGTCATCAGTCAATGCCACGTCATCGATCCGTCTATGTGAACAGTACTGTGAACAGTAACGTAGACCGTACCCGTACATGTGAATAGTACCGTATATGTGAACAGTGACATTTTTCCTTTTATGCTCCTCCTTAGGTTTTCGACCGTCCTGAGTTCAAAAATGATGTCCGTTTTGCCATCTGATCTCTCGTTTATTGTGAAATGACTATGATGCCCCTAAAATACATAAAATAATTAATTAAAATAAAATACACATAATTAAATTACAAGGAACTTAAACACATAAAAGTAAGGGTTGTTAGTAATACTTGATATGTAAAATAACGATTTTCTCCTTTATAAATATGCACTTTCTAACACACAACAATGACCACGGGGGCGATTTTATTGCAAGGCCAGAATAAGGATGGAGTGTATGAGTGGCCAAATTCATTCTTTAGCAAATCGTCTTCACCGCTTTCCTGTGTCACTATTAAACCTTCATCTTCCATTTGGCATCAGCATCTTGATCATCCGTCAACAGAAGTTTTAAATCATCTTTTGCGTTTTCTTCATTTATCTATTTCTGGGTCTTTAGTTCCTCCATCATGTGAGTCTTGTTTATGTAATAAAAGTCATCGCCTCCCTTTTGGAGAGTCCACATTGAAAAGTAGTAGTCCTCTTGAACTTGTTTATTCGGATGTGTGGGGTCCTGCTCCTGTTACATCGTTGGATGGTTACAAATATTATGTGATTTTTGTTGATCACTTTACCAAGTATATTTGGCTTTATCCATTGCGATTCAAATCTGATGTCTTTGGTACTTTTGTTCAATTCAAGAACAATGTTGAAAATTATTTTAAGACCAATATAGTTTCTGTTTACGCTGATGGAGGTGGGGAATTTATTAAACTCAAAGATTTTTTTTCTTAAGTGTGGCATTTCTCATTTCTATACACCACGTTATACCCCACAGCATAATGGAACAGCTGAACGTAGACACCGACACATTGTTGAAACCGGGATAACACTATTGCACCAAGCATCATTACCACCAAAATTTTGGTCATTTGCCTTCTAGACAATTGTCTCTTTAATTAATAGGATACCTTCTCGTACCACTGGCATGCAATGTCCGTTCCAATTACTGTTTAAAGAGACTCCTAATTACCATAAACTAAAAATGTTTGGGTGTCTTTGTTATCCATGGCTTTGGCCATACACTCACAACAAATTAGAACCACGTTCACTTCCCTGTGTTTTTCTAGGATATTGCTCTCAACAAAGTGCATATAAATGCTTGGAACCAAAGTCTGGGAAAATTTTTATTTCACGAGGTGTGCAATTTGTTGAGTCTGTATTTCCCTACAACTCTATTACTTATACTTTGCCTTCTTTCTCTACTTTACCTATAGCGTCTTGGCTTCCTCATGTGTTTCATGTATCTAGTCCCACCATTTCAACTTCCAATTCTAATGCCACTCAGTCACTTGTCTCATCTAACAATGCAATGACATCGCACTTGGGCTCATGTTCTTTGTCTGCAGAAAATTTTAATTCAAGTATACAACCTCCAAGTTCATTCCAGGAGAACTCTCTTGACCCCACCCCCAATAATCCTTCATCATACCCACCAAATACTAGCCCCACCACCATAAGTTCCCTGATCCTCACGTCCTTATCATGTCCTAATTCCATTGAAATTCCACCCACCATTCCAGAACCCAATAATCCTCATTCAACCTTATCTAAACCTCCTTCTTCATCAAATCCACTTGTTCGAACACATCCAATGACAACCAACTCCCAAACTAACATCCATAAACCAAAAAAAAAAAATTCTTCCACTTTAGACCATCTACAGGTACACTCCAATCATCCATTGCCAACTTCTTGTGAACCCACCTCCATTACACATGCACTTAAAGATCCTCAATGGCTTGCTGCTATAACTACTGAATATCGTGCCCTTATCTCCAATAACACATGGGACCTTGTTCCTTCATCACCTAATCAGAACCTTGTCGGCAGTAAGTGGGTGTTTCGAGTTAAAAGGAAACCTGATGGTGGTATTGATCGATTTAAAGCTCGTCTAGTAGCTAAAGGTTTCCATCAGCGTCTAGTCCAGTTATTAAGCCTACTATAGTTCGATTGGTTATTTGCCTAGCCTTGGCATGTGGCTGGTCCTTACGGCAACTGGATATTAATAATATTTTTCTCCATGGTCATCTTCAAGAGGAAGTGTTCATGAAACAACCCAGTGGTTTTGTTGATTCTAACAAACCTAATTTTGTGTGCAGATTGAATAAATCAATTTATGGCTTAAAACAGGCTCCACGTGCATGGTTTACAGCTTTATATCATTTCCTATAAATTAATATCATAAATTAATAATTTGTTAAAATTAAAAATATAATTGAATAGGATTATTTTTTATTAAATAAAATATGACCTATCATTACTTACTTTTTCTTGAAATTTAAATCTATATTGGATCTCATATCTAATTTTTCTTATTGCATCCAAAAATACTTCTATGGTTGAATTCTACAATTATAATAAAAAATTATGAATTTTTTTTATGCTTTGAGTGCTTCCATGTGCGTCAAATATTACAAAGTTATTTTATCATCTTTAGATTGCTAAAATACAATAAATTTTTTTGTTGATTAAATGTATGTTCATTAAATTGAACATAAACTTTATGAATTAATAATCATCAATTAATTAATACCTCTTTTAATTAATAAATTTTAAATAGTCCTAAAATTATTAATTTATAGAGGCTAATACTATGCATTGGAGTGTGCATTTTTTTTATAAATATTTTCGGTTCTCCCTTAACTAAGGGATTTTCTTATTATAAAATTACTCTTTAGGTTAACATACATACATACAATATACATGTACACACACACACACACACACACATCTATATATATATATATATATATATATATATATTGCTGTTTTAATTTTTACATTATTTATAGTGAGTTCTAATGGACTCTTTGATTTAAATATTTTAATCTCTATGATCCGTTTATTAGTGGATACATGATTAAATAATTAAAAAGTAATCATTAACATTTAGGTAGGGGTGGGCATTTTCTGGTTCGGTTCTAAAAAACTCAAACCAAACCGAACCAAAATTTAAAACCGAACCGAACTGAATCGAAATATTTCGGTTCGGTTCGGTTTGGTTTGGTTTTGTTCTAACTATAATAACTTATTCAAGTAATTTCAATACATGATCTTCAATTAAAAATTGCGTCTGTAAGTACACTATTGAATACGCCTTAAACAACTGCCTTTTTTTTCTGCAATAATCACACTATATATAACAAATAATACAACAAAAGAATAGAAGTTTAAGTAGAAAGGCAGCATCCAGGTTGCCTGCTACTCGGCTTCCAGTTCCACCCAAAAAACTGCTCAAACATCTTCGTTCAGGTAACGAAACCACAGACTCTGTTATTGCTATAACTAATTTATCACATGACCATAATTTCCAGAACACCTTGCGCTTGTTCAACCACAGACTCTGTTATTATTTATTTTACTTGTACAATTCCACACTGCCAGCAACCGATATACACCAACACCTCTATAAATTTAACGCCACATAAGCTTCAATTCAAACATAGAGGCCACAATATAGATTAACAAAAAAAAATAACCTGCAGCAGTGAAGATTAAAGACTCGAGCTGATGGCAGGAGGTTTGGACCAGGGAGCATATGTGCCTTCCAGATGCTGCAGCAACCAAGATGAGAGTTAACGACGACGTCACTGTGCTTGAGGGGAGGGGATGTGCTGCTACTGAGGGGTTGTGCTGCTACTGATCGTGGTGTGAGGCGAGGGAGAGACGCGAGGAAGAGACTGAGAGGGGCTGAGCCGAACCGCACCATGCACGCGCAGAGGGGGAAGATACTGCCGAGGGGTGGTGCCGCCATTGAGGAGATGCGCCGTGAGGCGAGAGAGACGCGAGGGAGAGGCGCGAGGGAGAGAGGCAAGGGCAACAATATGCAATCGTGATTTAGGGTTTTGAATTTTTGTGATTGAAATTTGATTTTAAATTTATAATTCCACTTTAATTATTTTGTAATTAAATTGAACCGAACCAATCGGTTTTTCGATTCAGTTCGGTTTTAAACTGAACCGAACAAAAATCAATCGGTTCAGTATTTTTTAAACCATTCGGTTTTTGCTCATTGAACCGAACCAAACCGAACCGAACCGAATTATTTGGTTCGGTTCGACAAAAACCGAACCGTTTGCCCACCCCTACATTTAGGTTATGTTGGTTTTTTAGGTTTAATTAACTGATAATTTTTTTTACATAACTCATGTAAATATATACAAGAGCTAATCTCATTCCCTCATGAGGATCAGTTTGGTAATGTTGTACCTTTTAAAATAATTGTTATTAGTTCTGTCATAGAAATAATCAGCTGTAAAGAGAATTAATTAATCATTGGTAAAATTTATTTTCAAATGTGTTGTGAGTTTTAAAAATAGTCGTATATGTTTGGTAAATGTTACTATCAAACCACTATAAGAATGTAAATGACTGAATTGGACATAGTATAAAATAAAATTTATTTATATATTTATAAACATGTATATAAAATATTTTTTGTGTATATATCATAATAATTGATAACTAAAATAAACATTTTATAATATTACTTTTATTTTTTTATTTTTTGTCTCAATGGGCATCGGATCAGATTCGGATTTGAAGGCAAATCCGATTGGATGAAGTTTGAGTGATCCGATCGAATTTGGTTCGGATCGGATCGGATTCGGATCAATCCGAATCATCCGATCGGATCTGCACTATATACCAAAAAAAATTAAATAAATAAGCTAAAGTGCTAAAACAATAAGTTTAACTCATGTTCGGATTTGGACTTCGGACTTCGGAATTCGGATCACCAGCGCAGTCACCACACACCAGTTCACACTTCACATTGTTCACTCACTCTCAGATCTTACATCTCACTCTCAGTCACAGACTCACAACACACTGAGCACAGGTCACAACCAACTGAGCCAAGTACCAACTCAAAGTCTCAAACTGACATTAACAAAAGACACAGGACTCAGCGAGCACGAGCAGCAGAGCAAACGCAAAATGCCAAAACCAGCTTCATCCCGTCATCTGTCTTCAACCCATTAACGAGTAACGACCACGCCAAAACTCAGCTCCCGCCGGCCCACTAACACCAATAGACTGGAAGCTAGCCGATTTTGACTGAAACCCAGGCGAATGGAACCCAATTAATCGACTTAAACCCAGCTGAAACCCAACTGACAGCTGCCTCTTCAACCACCGAACTGATCACATCCAGCGCCGGCCAGTTGCCACGCCAAACACCGATAATCCACTTCCACTATTTCTCGAGCACCTAGCAACTTTATTCATGGTAAGCAATTAAACCCGACCCATGACAATTGAAACTTTGAAAGTTAACACAACTCACTTAGAATTTCATGCTTCTTTTCGACTTTTAGGGATTTTTTTGTTGCCTTGCGGGTAAGTTGGTAAGTGGTAACTGTTTGGAAAATAAAAATCCGAAAATGCAACCAAATGGTTTGGTCCAAACCCGAGAGCAAGCGGCTAGTGCCCCCAAACCCGAGAGCAAGTGGCTAGCCGCTTGCAAACTGTCCCCAAACCCGTGAGCAAGACATGAATTATTCTGTTTTTTCCTTTTATTTTTTCTAATGTATAATTATTCATTTGTAATATTAGTTGAGAAAGACATGAATATGTATTGATGTAAAATTCAAATTTATTAATTATTAAATAATCATTATTATTTAATGTATGATTATTCATTCATAACATTAGTTTATTAATTATTAATAAACTAAGGAACAATATCAATTCTTTAAAATTAAAAATTCAACTTCATACCGTACATTGTGGTATTAGAATTATTTTATGATAAGTTAATGTCATTAATTGCTTTATTTCCAAATAATAATTTGATAAATGAATTTGTATAGCTAGTAAGCTAGTCTGAAGAGATTATATATAGTCAAAAGTTATATTTATTTTTTAGTTGAAAATTCATAAACGGAAGTTACAGAACAATGATGATTGATATGATTTTTATATTTTCAGATGACTGGATATTCAAAATCAAATTCCATTGATGATGATGAAGTTGAAAGTGTACAAGTACCCACAGAAAAGACAAATACAAAGCTGAAGAATCCAACTCAGAGACGACCAATGAAGAAAAGATATGAGACATGGAATCATTACATTGTACTTGAGGACAATCAATATAAAGCAAAGTGCAACTATTGTGGCAAGATATATCAGTGCCATCCTAGGTTTGATGGGATTAGCAATATGGGAACTCATTTAAAAGTATGTAAAGCATACTTGAACGTGAAACGAGAGCAAGATGAAAGACAACAAAAATTGGCAGCCGAGAGTGATGAAGGAAATACAAGTAATATGGTTTTGGGCAAAGGATGGAGTCAAGAAGCTTGTAGAAGGGCAGTTAGTAAAATGATTATCTTGGGCAAGTTGCCGCTTAATTTTGTTGACAACAAAGGGTTTAGGCATTTTTGCAATGTAGCTGTTCCTCAGTTTATTATGCCATCTCGGAGAACTATTAGTAGAGATGTTATGGATATGTTCTTAGAAGAAAAAGGAATTTTGAAGAGTTTGATATGTAAGAATAAGCATAGAGTGTCTCTTACAACTGACATATGGACTTCAGTGCCAAATTCGAAACTTCATGAAATTCCTCCTCGTTTGTAGTCTCCTCATACACAATTTCAAGTTTTCTCCAAATTTCATAAGCATTAGAACAATTTGAAACTCTATGAAATTCCTTTTTATCTAAAGCACAAAATAAAGCATTCATAGCCTTGGAATTTAAAGACAAATTTTTCTTATCCAACTCACTTAAAACATTCTTCCTAGGAATGAGTAAATCATTACAAACTATTTCCCATATTTCATAATCTAAAGCTTGTAAATAAATTCTCATCCTAGTTTTCCAATAAGGAAAATCATTTCCATCAAAAAATGGAGGTCTAGTGATAGATTGGCCTTCCATGGTGGTTGAGCTAATTTGGTTTGCTATTGATCTTTAACTCTAGACGATTAAGTCTACACAAGAGCACCTCGCTCTGATACCAAATGAAATGCAAGTGTGCAACCCAAGAGGGGGGGTGAATTGGAATTTTAAAACTTATTCTAGCAAATCCACACAACAAGCAATCTAATGCCTTAATAAATCAGAAAACAATAAATTTAATGCAAGCACAATAATAAAAGAGTAAGGGAAGAGAAAAACGAACTCAAGGATTTTTACGTGGTTCGGCTATCCCCGCCTACGTCCACGCCTCCAAGCTCACCCGCTTGAGGATTTCACTATCCAAGCCTTTCCAAGGCTTCCAATTACAATTGACTTCAAGGTGTCAATGAACATTTACAACAAGAGATTATATCCCCAATCTCTTAACCCAAGTGTTTCCCTCACTTGTACACTCACAATTTGATGAGAAAGATAAATACAACAATGAATCTCTCTTTAAGAGTAGATATACAAATTGAAGAATAAAGATGAGCTAATAAATGATGAGTTACGAAAATGAAGCTCAATATATGTTGTGTGCTCTTGTTTATGCTTGCTTGAGTTTTCTTCTCTTGCCAAAAATGAATTAGTTTTGAGTTTATATAGTTTGAACTCAAAAACTAGCCGTTATGTTCATTTTTGGCCGGAACCGGATTGCCGGTTGTCTCATCCGGTTAGCCGCTTCATGTTACCGTTACAAGCACAAATTTGAAATTTCGAACTTCCGGATTGCAGTTTATGGTCAGAGGCTTTGCTGCACACAACCGGATTGCCGTTTGTGATGAACCGGTTAGCCGCTTGCGTTTTGGTTACATTCTGCCTCGAACCGGATTGCCGGATGTCAAGAACCGGATTGCCGCTTTCGATTCGGTTACGTTTTGCCCAGAAACCGGCTTGCCGGATTTCCACATCCGGTTAGCCGCTTGCATTTTGGTTACTTGCTGCCCGAAACCGGATTTCCGGATTTCATAGCCTCATTTTCTTATTATAAAACACAATTCATAAATCTTTGTTTAATCAATACATATGATTTGTTATCATCAAAATGAATATCTATAGCTAAAAAAGCTAACAAAGCATACTTTAGAGAGAAAGAAAACGGGAAAAAAAAGGGTGGGGCCACCTGAGCTTGAAGATTGGGAACATGCCGAAAGAATTGTGAGGTTTTTAAAGATCTTTTATGATGCTATATTGACTTTTTCCGCCTCTTTGAGTGTCACTTCTAATTTTTGTTACGATACAATTGGCTTAATCGAGAATTCATTAAGTGCATTAGAAAAAAGCAAATATGTTTATGTGCATTTGATGCCTTCTAGTATGAGAGAAAAATATGACAAATATTGGGAGTGCACGGAGAAAATCAACAAAATCTTGATTATTGCCTCAATACTTGATCCGCGCTGCAAAATGGATTTTACTAAACATATTTTTAGTATGATTTTTTCCGATGATAGTGCAAAGATTGAAGAAATGGTCGCGGTGATGAAAGGCTTGTTGAATTCACTTTTTGATGCATATAGTGGATGGAACTCCTCACCACCATTTCCTAGTGAGAGTTTTCGTAGTGGCAGTGCTAGTGGTGGTGGTGGCGGTTCTAGTTCTTCTCCGCACCTTATAGATGACACGGATCGGCAACAAGGGTACATAATGGAACATGGTGATGGTACTTTACGAGTTGCTCGCCCTTTTCTTGGATATGCTAAGAAAGTTTTAATTCAAAACGAGGGCAAGCTTGTGACGACCGAGGTGGAAAGATACTTACTTGACCCGATTGAAGATCCTAGTAATGATAAACTAAATATTTTATTTTGGTGGAAGGTGAACGGGTCGAAGTATCCGATATTACAGAAAAGAGCAAGGGATATCCTTACAATTCCGGTATCCACTGTGGCTTCGGAGTCCGCCTTCAGCACTGGGGGTCGTATCATTGATGAATATAGGAGTTCTTTAACTCCCACTATGATTGAAGCATTGATTTGCACTGAAAATTGGTTGCAGTCTAAACTTTTTGCCACTCCTATCTACGACCTTAATCAAGAGTTGAAAGATCATATATATCAAATGGAGTTACAAGAGGGTAACTTTTTTATATTACATTTTATATAGAATACCTTTTAAATTTATTATAACACATTTTTTTTATATTATTCATGCACTAATTATAAGTTATTATGTTTTTTTTTTCATTTTAAAGAGTATGTACAATCACAAGCTTCAACAATTACAAGTTACAACGATGGGTGCTAGTATTCGTCATGATATTTGAATAGGTAAGGTAACTCTTAAATTTAATAAATCTTTTGGTTTCAAGGTATTATATTTATAATTATTTTACTTTTGGTTTTAAGTCAATTGTAACATGATAATTGTTTGTGATCTTATGTTAGGAAAATTGAAGTTGGTGGTTGGAAAGCAAAAGTTAAGGACTCATCAAAGTGTGTTGTGAGTTTAATTTGATGTTGTTGTACTTTTGGTTTGAGGAACTTGTAGTCTATCTAAATGTTTTTGGATGATAATTTTTATTTTGGTTTATTTTATTGTTGGATGATATAATGATAATATTTATTTTTTGATTTTGTGTTATTTATTTATTTGGAGAATTGGAGTAGTGTTTAATTGTTTATTTTGTGTTGTTTGTTGGGAGACTTGGAGTAATGTTTATTTTGTGTTGTTTACTTGGAGATTTAGAGTTGGAGCAAAGTTTATTTTGTGTTGTTTATTTAGAGACTTGGAGCAATGTTTATTTTATGTTGCTTATTTAGAGGCTTGGACTTGGAGTAATGTTTATGCACCTAACTTGTAAGAGCATTACTAATTAAATGAAATGAGATTGTTTGTACAAAATGAATGCATATGAGAATATAAATGGGTCATTGATTATAAATTATTAGATTATTAGATTTGATTACTTAAATGTTTTTATTTTAATGGTTTATAACTTTTTTTTTATTTTTGTGAATGGAAACTTTGCATCGGCTTGTTTTATTGGTATATGTCAATGCCATATTGTCAAGGAAACAATACAATATAGATTATTAGATTGTCATTTGTTAGCTTGTTTTCATTTTCTTTTTTTAAAATGGTTAATAAGTTTTCATTAATTATAG
Source organism: Citrus inodora (assembly GCA_029721495.1). Classification (NCBI taxonomy): domain Eukaryota; kingdom Viridiplantae; phylum Streptophyta; class Magnoliopsida; order Sapindales; family Rutaceae; genus Citrus; species Citrus inodora. The sequence continues at coordinate 13,176,065 of JAQOOB010000007.1, forward strand.
ATTTCATAATTTTTTTGTGAGAATTGTGACAAAGGTCCAAATCCGATTTCAATCCGAATTAATCCGAATCCAAAATATAATCCGAATCCAAAAATTAATCCGAAATCCAAACTCATCCGATCCAATCCGAGTAATTCGGATCGGATGAAAATTCGGATTTTTTTTCAATCCGAATTATCCGAAATCCGATCGGATTCATCCGAATCCGAAATTGCCCACCCCTAGGTAATATTAATAATCTATTTAAAGTTATTGATTTTATTTCCTAAATAATAATGAGAATTTTGGATTTTTATAATGCATATGAATATGGAATTATATTGAGTATAAAAAAATTTCAAAATCAAGTTTTAAAAAGTAAAATCTGTTGTAGGAATGAGTGACTTTGTCAAAAAAAAATTTAATTTTTTAAAATCACTTTAAACCTCCCAAAAACAATCTCAAATTAGCTCTAAGTCTTACTTGTCTTTTTCTTGTTCACTCTTACGAGGTCAAAGCAGCTATGTCTTTCAAAAGGACAAATGCATCTTTTGAAATAAGCATTGCTAATAACAGCAAGAGCACAAACCTAATTAAATTGCCAAAGAATAAAGTATGTTAAGAGTCATTACTTAGGTTTTGTTTGGCATGCGGCGGCATTGCATAGGATAATAGGTGGGCCCCGTATCGATTGAGAAGACGATCCATCCAGTATTTGGCAAAAACAAATGGAGCCATTATTTACACCTTATTAATTGAAGGCTTTTGCAACGTGAGACCTGAGGCATTAATTTTAAGCATGAAACTTATTTAATTTCTTTATAATTAGTTAATAAAGTATAGTAAGGATGAACGGCAACCGTAATAAGCACCACCGATCATAGCAACTCATGCCAACGGCACAACTAATGGTGCATCTTGACACTAATTTTAGTATATTAATCCCCATTTTACTGGAGAAGGTACCTAATGGTACATATATTGGTGAAAAACAACTTTCATTTGTACTATATCTACGGTCAAAATTTTGAATCTCAAACATTAATTGACCGTATATTTACAACTAATAGAAGGGGTGATACATGTATCTTTGCTTAGATTTAATGATTATAAGACCATTAAGTTATTAAAGTAAAGAATAAACTAAAAAACAAGTAAAACATACATTTCAATATAGCGGATTTTGTCTAATAACATATTGAAATGCATATTTATCTTGTTTTTTAACTAATCTCTTATTTTAATAACTTAATGGATCCCTCATTGATCCCTGAATAAAAAATTATTCAATATATTGATATGTGATTTTTAAGAGCTGTATTTTCGGTCTAAGGCACAAAATGCGGAATGCCCTCCAATTAGTTGCAATATTTTGGGTGATATAAATAACCAATGCTTGAGAAGGCTGATTAAAGCTTATGCTAAAAAGAAAATAATATATATATATAAATGCAAACGCTCTTATATATTATGTGACTCTGAGGCTGTGACTCTCACCTTATACACGGCTGCCGGTTGGTTTTACTGCTAAGTGAAATGAGGAAGCGTTCCAAGCGAAATTAGGTTTGCTTGAGAGGGCTTTTCAATTATTATAAGCTTTTGTGGAAAGAGTTTATAAATAATGAGAAATGAAACAATAAAGTTTAT